>JARFJB010000084.1:255000-262038 GCA_036346205.1 Vesta saturnalis | reverse complement strand
TTGTTGACGATGTATTTTTTATTATGTAGTATTGCAGGATAGTTTTAAATTTTTAAAAAAACTTGATTCAATTCTGTTAATTTCCACTTTGTAGGAGGTTGGGAATTGTTGCTCCATGACAGTTATTTTGCCCTGTCGTATTTAGCGTTTTAATATTATAAGCAGATAAGTGCATTGCTTTACTGAATAAGTAATTTGGAATACCGTAATATTTTGTTGTTATTATTATTATTTACAATTTGCCTGGTAATAAAAATTTGTGCGTATCTAGCGAGTTTACTTCGATTATAACAAATTTAGTGTATGGAAAATTGGGAAAAACTACTGAAGTGAACGTAAGTTTATTTTTATTCGTCATTTTGTTACAGTAACAAACGTTTCAGTTACAAAATGAGCTACGTTGTATGCTACAAGAATTAATAATCTTATTTTGCATTTATTTGTTCGATTGGCTCATTAAATTTAAATTAATGTTTAATATTTTTGTGGTGGTGCACGCATTTCAAAGTTTGTGTCTAAATCTGATCCTACTATATATTCATAATTGCCCTACATTTAGGATTTGCATTATTTTACCAATAAGTAACAAATTATATGTAAAAATATTCAAACTGCGTAATTTAAATTAAACAAAAATAATCTACACTAAGGTTTATATGTATTTTTCAATTAAAAATAATTAAGTTAAATAAAACGTAGTTACCTTCAAAGATGCTGTTACTTCCTAAAAGATTTCATTCTATATATACATGAGGAAAATTCCTCTCTGTTAAGGAGGCTTAACTTTACAGTTTTGATTGCTTTTGTTTTTATTCAAAATTTCTAATTGTATAAATGCTCCTTAATACGTACCAAGGAGAAAGTATATTTCTTTTAACGTTTAGTCAAGAGTTTTTTTTAACAATTACGGCATGTACCTAAATTTCTTATTAAAAACAATTTTTTCAGCTATTCATGCTTATCTCAATATGTTATCTTTAACGAGGTGGGTTTTATATGTGAAAAATAATTTATTTGACACGTACCATTAAGGCGCTCATTTATTAAAAATACATATTACATTAACTACGAGTATAATAGAGTGTTATTTGTTGACACACAGAAACAAGGAATATATATTTTTATAAATTAAATAAGTAGAATAGTCTAGTATGTAAAGATGTATGCCGTGCAATAAAACGTTGGGAGATTACCCTCTAAGGAAGGTTAAAAATAAAAAAGGTCCTTAAAGATTTCAGCAGCATAATGAAAGAAAATAAACTACACACGACTATAAAAAAAGGCTGTAAGGGTAACGATGATCAATATATTTCTTTTACCAAATTAAATCAATTTGAATACAATATAAGAATACCAACACCTATTAAAAATATTAAATCCTTTTTCAAGCCATATCCAGGAAATGATGCAATCACCATTTATAAATTACTAAACTCACATTATAGAGCAAATAAAAGTATTCCACATTGTGGTTTATTACAGTGGCGCAAAAATACAAGAGAATTAAAAGAAAGCAAAAGAAAAATCTTAAAACAAAGAAGGTCCAATAAAATTATCTCTATTCTGATATTACCTCAAATTATTCTTTGTTTAGCAAAATGTATCTATAAAGCGATTTTTACAATTAACCTAACCAGTCGGATAAAAATGTTTGTAGATATATAAGCATAAAGAACGAAATACCCTTTTGGACTGTTGGTAACTATCATAATTATGTTGGATTCAAAATAATAAATAACCCACAAATTAGAATTTATGCTGTTTGCAAATAAGAAATAAAGCAATATTACCCTTTCTGAAATTAATCTATAAAACAAACATTTTAAATTCAATTACAAATTTGAGTATTTGTATGTCGCAACAACGCGACCGCCCTTGTATGCAACAAAAAAAAAGAATTTGATTAATATTTTGCAAGCTTACGTTGTAGATTTCTATGTTTGAATTATAATGGAACGAAAATAAATTCTGCTAATGTTTCCAATATTTGTTTCGGATCCAAACGGTTTCGATACTGCATACCATTCTCAAGATTAATAGAAAATTATGACATTTAGTAATAAATAATAGGTATGTAATACATTAAATCTTATAAATTTATAAGTGTGCTGAAAATTATATGCCAGCACAACCTTCAACGGATGAAGGTAAAGAATCAAAAATGGCCGTAACCAAAAAACTAAATTAACAAAAATTAATCGCATAATCTATCAACGCAAATTATAAAAACGTTAAAACCAACAAGTATCCTCTTCATGGTCTAGGGAAAAGCACATCGGCGTACCAAATGACATATACAAGGTGATTATCTGGGAATTGCGTAGATAAATATTGCGAAAAGTATAAATAAGAAAATACTGAAACTTTGGCAGTACGAGATTGACCTGGAGGAAATTCAGGAAATAGTTTCTGGTCCGGAGCACGTCCGGTTATACCGGAAGTCGGTCCAACTTCGTGCTTTTAAATGCATCACCCTATATTTTATTACAGATTTATATTCTATATCAAATTCTGGATATTATTCGTATAACACACTTTTTATGTGTCATAAATGATTTCCAATGATTTGCAGAATTTCTTTATTCTAAATAAATTCATCTTTACTTTTTAATGCTTTCCAGTTTCTGGAAAGCATTAGGGAAAGGTCTAAGCTCAAAAAGTAACATCCTAAAATAATACATATTTTAAACAAGGTGTTCACAAAAATTATTGAAGATTGATTTCTGAAAACTGTCAAAAGTCAGATTATTTTTAATATGCCATAGCGATTAACATTATAAATACAGAGAGCTTTCATTAACATGGCCCAATGATTAAACTGTTTAGTTTCTCATTGAATCATTTTCATATCTAAATGCAAGATGCTTGCACGGTTAAACTACGTGAATGAGGATTATTTAAATTCTAAGGTTTACGGTTTTAAAAACAATATAACAGAATTGTAACAAGGACATTAAATCCCTTAGTATCACACGCAGACGCATACGCACATACATACATACCCATAAACACATACCCACAAACACATACCCACAAACACATAGCCACAAATACATACCCACAGACTCATACACCCACACACAAACACAAACTTACACCAAGACGAAAACGCACCCACTCACATCCAGGCACACCCACGCAATCACCGACACACACCCACATACAGCCACACTCCCACACACACTCACAAATAGACAAACCCACACACTGACACACTCACACACACACACATACACACACACGTGCACACAACATACACCCACACACACACACACCCACACACACCGACACATACCCACACACTCACCGAAACACACACAAACACACACACACACACCAACACTCATCCAGGCACACGCACACACTCACAAATATCAACATACTCACAAGCACACGCACAAGCACACGCGCACGCACACGCACGCGCAAACGCACACGCACACACACAAACCCGCACATACTCAGGAACACGTAACCACAAGTACATACCCACAAACCCATACACCCGTCAGTCCACACACCCACACACAAATTCCCATACATGCCCAAACACCCCAATACACCAACACCCCCCCCCCCCCAACACCGCAACAAACTTCCACACACTCACAATCACACACATCTACAGATATCCACACACACCCTCCTCCGACCAACAAACACGCGCACACATCTACACACACCGACACTCACCTACACAAACCCACACGCCTCCTACCATACTCACAAGCACGCACACGCACGACTATACACATAACTACACAAATACACACTCCCGCACACAACCACATACAACCACACACACCCACACACACGTACACCAAAGCACACCCAAATGCACCCACACACACACACACATCCACACCCACACATACCCACGCACACCCACATATACCCACGCTCGGCCACATAAACCAACAGACACCCACAGGCACCAACAGGCACCCTCATACAACCACACCCACCCAAACCCACCCACCCAAACCACAAAACCAACACACACCATCATACAACCACACGCCAACACATTACCACACACACTCACATAAACCCACACCCATACACCAAGACACACACACGACTACACTAACCCACATATAAGTACCTAAAGATACCCACACACAACTACACACCCACACAAACCTACGCACACGCACGCACGCACACCACACACCCACACTACCCACACATCCACACTACTGAAACACCCATAAACCCACACACCCACATACACTCACACGCACTTACCCTCACATACACCCACACACACCCAGAAAAACACGCACCTACACACATCCATGCACAGACACACACAATTGCCCACACACACCCACATACAGCCACACTCTCGCACACACCCTCACACATTCATACACACACAGCCCCGTGCACACCTCATATACCCACACATACCGCCACACACCGACACACTCGCCAAAATATACACACAAAACACACACACACACACACATACACACACACACACACACAACCAACGCTCGTTCACACACACGCAAATACCCACAATCACAAACGCACACCTATACACAGAAACACACAGCAACGCACATCATCAAACTCCCACATACATCAACATACACGTACCAACGCACACCCACACACACCATCACAAACTATCATACACCCACACACACACCCACCCACAACGCACACACACACAAACACACCTACACACCACACACCCACACACACACACACACCCACGCCAAGCCACACACACCTATACACACTCGCACACACACACACTATCACACAGAACCATACGCCCACACACACCCACACACCCCCACACAAACTCACTCAAACGCACACCAACACTCATACACACATCATCACAAACGTACATTTATCAGCATACACACAGCAACTCACACCCACACACACACACCCTCACCCCTCCCCCCATCACAGACACACACAAACATATCCGCAAAACCACCAATATACACCCACACACACCCTCACACACACCCTCAGCACACACCAACAACACACCCACACAAACACCAACACACACACACATCCGCACACATAAACACTCTCACAACCACAACCAGACACCATCACACACCTACATACACCCACACACACACCCACACACACACACACCCACACACCCACACACACACACACACACACACACACACCCACAACGCACACTCACACACACACCAACACACCTACACACCACACACCCACACACACGCACACCCACACCCAGCCACACACACCTATACACACACGCACATACACACACACTATCACACAGATTCACACGCCCACACAGACCCACACACCCCCACACAAACTCACACAAACGCACACACCAACACTCATACACACACATCATCACACACGTACATATCAACATACGCACAGCAACTCACACCCACACACACACCCTCACCCCTCTCCCCATCACAGACACACACGAACATATTCGCAAAACCACCACTATACACCCACACACACCCTAACACACACCCTCAGCACACACCAACAACACACCCACACAAACACCAACACACACACACACACACATCCGCACACATAAACACTCTCACAACCAACAGCCACCATCATATACCCACATACACCCACACACACCCAACACACACTCACATGCACACACACACACACACACACACACACACACACTAAACCCCACTAAACACACACACACAACACAGGACACACATACACACACAAACACACACACACACACACACACACACACACACCAACACACACATAAACTCCACACACACACCCACACACACACACAACAACACACACCACACACAAACAACACACACACCACACACATAAACACTCACACACCCACACAGACACACCATCACACCACACACACCACATGACACACATCACCCACAAACACTCACACACGTACAAACACAAACACACACACACACACACACACACACAACACACACACACACACACACACACACACACACACACACACACACACACACAACACACACATACATACACACACGGACACACACACACACACACACAAACACACACACCAAACAACTGTTACCTAGACACGCACACACCCACAAGCTCAAACGCACACATAGACACACCAACACATAACCACACTCACGCTCACACCCATACGCAACCCAACACACACCAATACACTCCAACG
Organism: Vesta saturnalis; assembly: GCA_036346205.1. Taxonomy (NCBI): domain Eukaryota; kingdom Metazoa; phylum Arthropoda; class Insecta; order Coleoptera; family Lampyridae; genus Vesta; species Vesta saturnalis. The sequence goes on along the minus strand of JARFJB010000084.1, from coordinate 255,839 downwards.
CACACACCAACACAAATCCACACACTCCATCACACACCCACACACCCACACACGCACACACTCACACACACACATCACACACCCATATTCATCGACATACACACGCCAATGCATACCCAAGCACACCACACACACACCCACACATACCCACACACCCCCACCCACACATACACACTTTCACACACGCATAGACACACAAAAACACACACACACACACGCGCACTACAATACATACTCCAACACACACACAGACATATCAACACTTACCTGGACACGCGCACACACCCACAAGCACAAGCGCGTAACTATACACACCAACACATACCCGCATACACATCCAGACCCACACCCACACTGGCACATTCCAACCTATACCAACACACACCAACACACATACACACACACATCACACACCTACATTTATTGACATACACACATCATCGCACACCCACACACACCATCACCCCCCTCATCCGCACAGACACACAGGCATAAACATACACACACCAACATAACCACCAACATACATGCACGCACACCCGCACACACCCCATACCCTCAAATGCCCCACACACACTCTAACACATACACACACACTCAAACATACGCACTCCCACATACATATACATTCACACACCCACACACATCCACACGCACACACACAAACATTCAGTCACACATACCTACACACACACACACACACACACACCCACTCACACCAACACACATCCATACAATCACCCCCCTCACACACACGCATATGTACACACACACACACACACACTGTTATACACCCGCATGCACTCACCCACACACACACACACACACACATTCCCGCA
>JARFJB010000084.1:75000-235000 GCA_036346205.1 Vesta saturnalis | reverse complement strand
TATTTACTAGCTTTTAACGCATCAAGGTCGAAGCGATACAAGTGGCATTAAGGTATGACATTTGAAATAAATTAAGGGAGATTTTTAGTAACATCTTTAGGCAGATCTCGTTCTGGAGAGAAAGTATTTGTAACAATAAGATTTAGCTGTTTTTAAATGTAAGAACATATTAACAGTACATTGACAATTAAAAGGAAGGCGTGTGGATGTATGTTAGCATCCACGATAACTCCAAAACCACAACACGTACGTACTTAAAATTCCTTATTTAAGCTTGTTTTCATTCGCCCTGAACTGTTTAGATTTTGGGGGAAATTCAGCAGCGGTTAGGGGGAGGGGGGGTTATATCAGGAGAATTTTTTTATTTTTATCAAATATTTGTGAAACAGCTGTATATTTCAAAATATATAAATACCATCAAATATCCTTACAAATATCGATTAATTATTTTCTATGCAATTTTTTGATACGAAGCGTAATTTAGCGGCAAAGTGTTAGTTCAAATTTTATCAATATCTGAATAACGATTCATTTTGAAAGAAAAACAAATTTTACATAACTTTTCTTTATAGCTTCTTGATATTAAGTAAAATAAGTATAAAAATTAATTAAATGGAATTGAAAATGCTTAAATTGTATTATCGATATGTTATAAAAACGGCGGCTTTGAAACCTTTTTTTAAGTTAGCATCTATATGTCTATTAACCTCTATCCCGCCCGAGGTTTTAAAATGTCTATCTGAGATAGATTATTGTTTTCGTTTTTATATTGTTGCCTATTCGTCATGAACGCATTAAAAAAGAGGGTCCATAATTACCCTAAAAAATTATTATTAAAGCTACTTTCGATTAATTCCCTCTTTGTAGGTTGGAAGGTCGTGTGTTGTTCCACACCAGATATTTCTTTTATCATTTCTTAATAACTGGTAAATTTGCGATAACTTTGTCCACTATTGCTTTCTGAACATTTGAGAATGTCAAGAGTTCGCAAAGGTACAAATTATCGACACCAAACTATTTTAAACGCGGGCATATTATTGTTATGAGAGAGGCCGGACTTTCATTTAGGTATATTGCTGGCCATGTAAATGGTGATATTGTAATGGTGGGAAGATGTTGGTCCAGATTTGGCTACAAGTGATAGATTTTCAACAACTTGGTCAACTTCCACTGGACCGAATGGGAGGTGCAGGACGCAGAATGTCAATGTCATCGGTTTATCGCCGAGTAAAATCTTATGTACTGCATTCATACCGAAAATGTTTGAGCCTTCTTCTTACCCCACTTCAGCGTACCCGCAGACTAGAATGGAGGGACGAAAACGCAAATTCGTTTCAAGAATGACCTCAAATTGTGTTTAGTGATAAGTCTCGATTTTGTTTGTAGGCACACGACGATCGTAGGAGAGTTAGGCGTATGCGTGGACAACAGAAAAAAAAACACCCGCAAGACCCTAGGTCATCACTGACAGAAACCTAAACGCAGCCAGTTATATTTCCAATGTGCTGGAACCTGTTCTTCCATATCTTCGCGGGTTGGAAAATTCCGTTTTCTAACAAGATAATGCACGCCCTCAGAGGGCACGATGTTTACAAGAAGTCAACATTATTGTCTTTCCATGTCCCGCTCGTTCTCCAGATTTATCATCCATTGAGCATGTCTCGTATATGGTCGGTAGAAGACGGACATATTTACCATACCCACCAAACGACTTGCAGCATCTTCGTCAGCGGATTCAGGAAGCTTGGAAATATACACCAAAGGAATAAATTGATCACGCGATTGATCGTGATGGATTAATAAAAAAAACTTGACAACTTCCGTTGTGACGTCACTCAAGGAGTGTCACGGTTAGATCTATTAGTAGGCCGCGGTTCAACTGAACGGGCATTATTTTTTGGTATAAACTTTGTATATGTGGCATTAGATAAACGTGATAATTTAGTCGGATAAATCAAATATATAATTACTCCCATTTTTCTCGGTATTCATTCACAAGTACATTTTTAGTTCGAACTTTAAAAACTCATTTGGAACGCTCTTGTATACCTTGGATACTAGAAATTGAAACGGTCTTTCGAAGAGAAGGGTTTTGCGTATTAGAGGGAGATATATCCACGGAATCTTAAGTTTAAATTGTATACCTTAGCTTTATATTGAATTCTATTAAAATATAGGGGCGACGGATCAAAATTACTTTGTGACACAAGGCTGTAAATGTAAGCTTTCTTCTATTTTCCATACTTAACCACTTCGTATCTTTTAATTTTTGAAAAATTGAATCACACTTTCTCTTGCCAAATATAATCCGTAAGCAACAATGTTGTACACGTTGGATGCGCGTATTGGTGTCTTGAGTAATAGATGATCCATAAATCTCATAACAAGAGTTGAAGTTGGAAACACCATACGGTTACTGGTCACAAATGTCATATCGTGTATATGCATCGGAGATTTTGTCAACACATAAATTAAATTCTTATAGCAGGTAGGACTAGCAAAAAAAAACTGCATATGAAGTGTACTTATATGATTATAATTTAATACCAAATGGGCAAAATGAATTAATTTTCTTCAAATTCGTACTTGGTGAAAATATCATTGAAGAATCCAGTTAAAATATGTTTAAAAATTTCTTGCACAATATTCGTAAGGACATTGGTGCACAAATATATGCTTCGTTCGTAGGTAAATTTATTGATAAAGTAATACATACAAACAAACTTGGCGTATCAAGAAGAACATAGGCACCTCTTTAAGATGTATTGCAAATATTCTTCTACTACCGCCATAAGTAAATGTTACTTCCGATGATACGTTTATTGATTTATCTCCAAAATGATTCGTACGATCAAATTGATTCTTGGCCGATCGAAAGGCTACAAGGACAACTTTTCAATACCTATGTCAAAATTCCTCGTACTACTGACCTGAGGTTACTAAATCACTTTATGGGGTATGTTGAGGCTCCATCTTCCGGAAAGTCCATTTATTTTTCTCGAAAATGATACAACCGATAAAATCCATACTACACCAAAAGAAAGGCATCGAAGAAGCAGGCCTCTTAAAAATATATTTCACACTTTCTTGCATAACACTCATAAGGGAATTGATACATCAAACATGAATAGTCATTCTATGATTTATAATAGTTCTACCTATTCATAACTTATAATCCTGTTAATGCAACACCTACTGCAATAAAGTATACAATTTCTTTACCGTATTTAGCAAAATCTTACATACATTAAATATAGGTTTTCTGTTACAACTTTTCGAACATAATTGGCACCAACCAACTTACCCCTCAAAAAAGTGATGAGTTTTGAAAAGGTAGCTTTTTTTCGACCAAGTATGGCTTTGATGGTATGTATTATTTTCTAAATAGATTAATAAACCTTTTAACAGAGGTAACTTCTATATTATGTATATGGAGCATCAATGCCATTGTGGCTGTGGTGTATGAAATTTTGAAATATATTTCGAAGAGATTTCTTTATTATCATTCGTTCCGCCAAATATGAATTTGATGGTATGTATAATTTTTGAGACAAATCATTAGTTTTGCCAACAGAAAGAGCTTCAACATATAGTAGAAGGTAATATAGTGACTTTATGGCAGTAGTGAAAGAATTTTGAAAAGTTGTCTCTGTAACCTCTTGTTCGGCCAAGTATGAATTTAATTACATGTGCCATATAATGCTATATAATAATGCCGTTATGGTAGTATAGTAAGAAACACTAAAATATGTCTTGTAGAGGTGCTTTCGTTCCCTTTCGTTTGGCTAAGTATGGATTTTGTCGTATGTATCATTTTCAAGGCCAACAGAGGTAGTCTCAATCTTATATAAAGAAATCTAATGCCCTTATGACTATAGTACAAAAAATTTTGAAGAGGTCCCTTTGATGTGTGTTGTTTGGCGAAGTACACATTTTCGAAATAAATCAGTACATTTGCCAAGCTTATGAGAAACATTTATTTTTCCCGTATATTATGGTTTATGGAATCTATTATACATATTTGAAGATAAATACGAGTTTATAATGGAACCATGTCATTATACTTGAATTAAGGTGTTTCTGTTTTTATGCGTATTATACCTGTCATATGAATGTAATGACAAAATCTCTCATGAATATGCACGTGCCATTTGTGACTAGTAAATGTATGATAACGGACGTCCATGAGCGTTTGGATATCTTTGTAATTTTGGTTAATTTGAGAAAAGTCGTTATTACGTATGCACTCAAATATTTAGTATAATGCCAAATGACATAAGATGAAAACTTCAATTCATACAAAAATAATTGTGTGTTTTGAGTAACTTCTTTTATGTTCAATTAACGAATTTCTTCCGTGTTAGGTCTTCGTGTCACTATTTGTAATATTAGTTTAACCTGTTTGTAATTGTATACGTATGCATTGATTTATTATTTTTTACTTGCTATCTGAACATGTAGTAATACTGAGTCCTGCACATCATATATTTGAAAGCTACAGGAAAGAAATAGCTTACAGGTTAAAATACATGAGAAACTGTATGCTTTATATATTAAAATGCTTATTATTTTATTTTAAAGATAAAAGGCTCTTTAAAAAGAAGTGCAAGAATAAAAAATTATTAATAACTTTTAAATGTATTCAATTTAATGTTAATATCGTGTTTCATGTTTTTGCATATTAAACATTCCGCGAAAAGGAACTAAAACCGAACAATAAAAAATTTCATTTTATGGTACCACGTTTTCCATTTTATTAATTTTTCATTTTATATTAATTTGAATAGGTTGTTAATGAAAAATATAGGAAATATGTGACAAATAATATTGCTTTTCAGGTGTTAAACCCTTGGCAATAGCTTTAATATAATGCAAAGTTAAAATTAAATTTCTGTTCCAGGTCAAGTGTTAACCTAATCAAAGACATACTAAAAACTGTGAGTTTTGTCGTCCATAAATAACCACTTGATAAACACAAAACTAATAAGATTATTCCATTTTTTTTTTAATATAACCGGGTAATGTGCCCTGCATAGCTGCCTTTAATTGACTTTCTCTATTAATTTTATACGAACGACTAAAAAATTATATTGAATACCGGTAAAAGTATTGGATATGTTTTACCCAACAATTTAATAACGTCAACGTAATACACTTTTGATCAAATTTGAGCTAATGTCTGTGTTGGATACTGAAATGATAAATTAGTTTAATTTATTGAGCAAATCAAGTTGACAGGATGTGCTCTTATTGTGTTTAGAACCTATTCAGTTTTTTTTATACTTGCACAGACTTTGGTTTTCTTTCATTAATCTCGTCGTTCTCTTAAAATCCTTAACGAGGGATGGATCTCAAGAATTGCTCAATCCCACAAGTATAATTATATAACCAACATTACAATGTGCATTGCATGGTTTAGTTTAATACATTTATCGAGTTTCAAACAAAAGATTAAGATTATTGTATAAAATTATTGAATTGTCATGTTTTTATTAAGCGTTATTTAACACACAGTCTTGGTAGACAAAATTAATATGTAAATGACTGCTTATTTTTTTTTATATGAGAGTAGCAAAATAACTACCAATTTTAATGGAAATGACCTAATTATTTTAATATTGCATGTAATAAGCAGATTTAAATTGCATTTCCAATTTCTTCTTGTAATTAATGGTATAATTAAAACGATTCCATTATGTTTTTCTAATCTCTCAAAATACTATAGTATAAAAATTAATTAACTGGAGAATCAACTTTTAGTCTTATCTCAAATATTAACCTTAATTTTACTTTAAAAGAAAATCATTTATTTGATTAACAAAAGGGAAATCTTACGTTCGCTCATAGAAGAACGTCACACATTTATAGTAATACCAAAATAGTAAGGAACGAATTCCTAAATTTTTCCATTACTACAGGTTGCTAAACTCGTACCATTGCGCGCGCGCGCGCGTGTGTGTGTGTGTGCGTGTGCGTCTGCATGTGCGTGTGCGTGTATGCGAGCGTGTGCGTGGACGTGGACGAGAGTAAGGGTGTCGGTGTGGGTGGGAGTGGGTGTTGGTGTGGGTGTGGGTGTATACCTTTAACGTCGTGATTATATGTTAACCAATTTATTTAAAAAATATCAAAAACTTTGAGATTTGGACAAAGACAAAAAAGATAAGCGTATCAGATAGAATACTCAATGATGATATATACCGTCTCTTGACTCTCAGTGAAGCTTTTATGCGCAACAAACCATTATTAAACGTTTATATTAAGAGTCTAACACAGCTAAAACGTTTCAGCTTACTAAATATTCTGCCAATTTCATTTATTTCTCAAGTAAACAATTAGTACGTAAAGGTTAAACACCGAAGGATAAATATCTATTTATTTGTTTGTGAAAGAGTTTATCGTCATACTAAGCATATTGAAAAAAATTCCATAAAGATATAACTCCTTCATAAACCTGGTACTGCCATACTAATACTTATTTTCAAAGCAGACATGAACAACCTGATTGTTTGTGATTCCCTCTGTGTGCTATGGTTGCTAATTTTTCAATAAAAATGTTAAACACTACACTTACATGATGTACCTGCAGTATTGAACTCTGCGATGCTTTTGGTATTTGCTGTAATTGGGAAAAACGCCAAATGAAGTTTTAAATTTTATAAATGGTGTATGTCTAACACAAGTTTGCCATTCCTCTTAAGGTTTATCGATTGCCCACGTATTTTTTATAAGTAATCAAATCATCACAGTGGCTATTGTCGCACTTTTGTTGAATCATGACAATAACCAAAGCCGTATGTGATACGTGACGATCGGTTTCGCATCTACACGCAACAAGTAAAACCTCAGGCTTTCGACAGTAATCAAGCGTATCTTATACACGACAGAGGGAACAGGTGCCCCGCTGACCCACTCTTAGTCCGCCACTGATCAATGTTCCTGCAATTTGAATGGTGAAATAAGGTAGATTTCATTCGTCTGTGATTTTTTATTTTACCATTTCTTCAGATCTGTCACTGCGGATACCACTTCCTGTTGCTATCGTTCCGTAAATAATACTTACTACTACCTAATTTGAATCTAAGTTTGAGCCTTAATCACTATTTCATTGACCACTTCACATTGTCGGTCACTTTCCCAAACCTCTACTCTATAAAGAACTATATTATTTACAGCGTTGCCAATTACTCTTCTTTTACTTAAACGTGATCCACGTTTGTTGCCCATAATGTAAGGCAATTTAGCATTTACTCATACTGTTTTCTACGTTACTTTGATACTGTGACAGTTAATCAATTTCCTTTCGAATTCTGTATTAAGACACAATTTTTCTCGGAGTTACTGTACAATGGTGTGTTCAAAAATGTATTTTTCAGTATAGATCTACTCATACTGTTACATTTATCTTTGGAATGCATTTAAAGTGGTCACCTGAATTTCAAATTGAAATTGCTTTTATCTCTCTTTTAATTCACTCTATTTTGTGAATAATGGTGTTAAATAAAAACAATGTCATTGCAACTAAAAGAAAGAAACACTAGAATTTTAATATTTTGCGCTCGTTGATGTTGGTTTGCACCTCTACATCATCTTCGATCTGGAGCATTACCACATGGAATTGACGAGGTTGAATTTTGTGCTTCTTAATTCGATCCTGATGACTCAATCTTCGCTAGTTAATCTCTCAACGCAACATGAACACTCTCATGATATGGCCGGTTTGACGGTCATTAGTTTTTTATTGGTCCTAAGTGCTATAAACAATTCTATTGTTGAAGTGCTAAGAGTAGATTCTTCAAGCAGTCAAAGAGCGAAGAGCAGCCCTCGTTTTGATATATTATAATATGTCAATGGACTAACGACAGTTTAGAATGATGTTTACTGAAGACAGTTTAAATGAATTGTGATTATATAATGATGAATTGCATTTTTTCGTACCTAGTCTATCGTATGATCGTAATATACTTACTGACTTAGAAGTTTTATAAATAACGTAATTATAACTTAGTAAATTTTGCATTTATGTAATATTTTAGTAAACTATACCTCGTGTTGAAATTACGTTCATAATTATGAAAATTAATCGTTCCGACCACCGCTTTGGTCCCTGTTTAATTCTTCTTAAACGTTTATCCACTTCAACAAAATCACTAATTGGTTAAAACCTGCGCCCATTACGGTGTTTGTTTTTCCTTCGTTCATAAGATATCACTTGTAACGGTTTTGTTTATCAGACAATTATATATTGTTTGAAACACACTTATGCTGCTTGTTCTCATGTTATCTTTCAAATTTCACGGTATATGTATTTCTTTAGTTATCTCATTGTGCATCTCCATTGTTTATAATACCTCTTGGGGTCGCCTTTGAAAGGGTCCTTACTTTATTCATTATTATGTACCTTTCAGCACCGTGGCACAACATACCTATATATTTCATATTAACACTTTATCATTATTTAGTACATCGTAGGTACTTACTGTTAATTTATTAATAGTAGTCATGGAGTAGTTAGATTCCGTATTGGTGCTTCACATACATTACCATTGTGCATAGTGAAACCGAATACACTCATTGCGAATTGGTTTTTGGTAAACTATGTAGAATTCCAAGTAATGTAACTAATAATATAGAACCTTCATATGGTTTTGATAATTGTGCTGTAGAGCTTAAGTAAAGGTTAAAAAAAGCATATAGTGATGCAAGAACAAATTAAGTTAGTGCGAAAGTGAAAAGAAAACAGAAATATGACATTAATGTAAATGAAGTGGATTATAAAACAGATGACGTAATACTAATCAAAAATGAAGAACATCTAAATTAAGCGCTATTTATAGTGGACCTTTTCGAGTGATAGAAGATTCATTCCCGAATCTTTTAAGAAAAAAGACGAAAAAATTGTTAGTATATAAAAATTTAACTAAACCTTATTATAAGTGATACAAAGCTTCTAAATTTAAATATAAAACGATTTATCATTTGGAAAGGTAAATCATTTAACAAATAGGAAGGACGTGTAGTGCATAATTAGCGTTACAATAACTTTATTTATAATTAGTATTATTATAACATTATCTATAAATTTAATCGTAGGGCAGCCTTAGAATTAAATAAAATTAATTGCATATATTAAATATATTGTAAGTTTAGTTTAATAAGAACATTACAAAATGAGGCAATGAAACGAACTAGTTTTTATAGATATAAATATGGGTAGAGCAGTTTTCGACTTATTATTGTATTAGATTAGATTGACTAAATTGAACACGTTAATAAATTAATAGAAGGTATGATGTACTAAATAATAATAAAGTGCTCATATGAAATATATATGTTTTGCGGACGTGGTGAAAGGTACATAATAATAAAGTAATGACCCTTTCAATGGCGGTTCCAAGAGGTATACAGTTGACCGTGTTGAATTTTCAATTATCCCGAAATTGGCGTGATCTCCATAATAATGTATTCCGGGATCTGTGTTACCAGAACACACTCCGCATTTACTCATGAAGTTGGTGTTTCGTCTTCCTTTTGAATTGGTTCTTCTAATATAAATCTTTCTTGGGACGTTTGCTAACACGTCTTCTATTTTAATTTCTTCTAATATAACATTGTAATGGCCCAGAAAAAGGAGTAAGGAATAAATTATTTTTATTTTAAACATTATTGAGATAATGCCGCAAATAAAAATTTATTCCAGTTCCGACATCATAGCAAACAGCATTTTTGCGTGCGCACCAGTTAACCCCTTAATATGTGCAAATCTATCGCACATGAATTTGCCAAACCCCACTTCATCGCGAAGTATAAGAGCCAATTTTTTTTATGTAATTCGACACTTCTTTGTGGAATATCTAGCAGAATTTGTCTGCAACTCATTTTTAATAGTAATTTATTACTACTCCTTTGCTTAGAAAATTTCAAACCTGGCCAGATCTTAAAGCGATTTCGTACAATCCCTATATAAATAATTTGACGCTAAAGAGGGACTAGTTCCTATACCAAGTTGCTCTATCAGCTGATCTTTCGGCAGAAGATTGGCTTGGTATCGATCTCTTTTTATGTAACGTTGCTTGAAGCTCGTCTGGAGGATCAAAACTAATGCTAACACCTTTGGAACGTCTTATTATTATTCCACCCTAAAAGATTCTACTTATTTAAAGTGTCCGAACTAACTTTAAATAAATAGAACCGCTGAGAATTCGCTGTTTCAGCTGAGGCTATCTAATCTGGCCATTAGCAAATTCCAAACCTAAACCCGCTGTATTACCCACGAAGTTCTACTTATTTAGAGTGTCCGTATTAACTCTGAATAATCAGGATTCCTAAGGGTTTACTAAGTTCGGCTTGAGATTACCCTGGCCGCGAGCGAACTCACAATCAAACCCCCTGTATGTGTAAATATCCCCAGAATCTCCTTGTGTAAATATTACCGAAAATAAACAAACTCAGGCATAACGGAAGCGATCAATTTCCTTTTACGAAAATAAATAAATAAAACAGGTCGTTTAATGCGAATACAAGACGGCATTAATTGTACAATGTTATTTCCTGGTTTTAATTTATTTAGAACATTGGAGTAAAATATCCCAACAAACCATTTAAGCCCTCCAATAAATAGTGAACAATTCACACCGATTAAATAACGTTCCTATTTATGCAAATAATAAATGTTTCATTGACCATTAGTGATAAAACCATCACATCTGGAGAAAGATTTCATATACGCATAAACTCCACTAAATGAAAGTAAACGAATGCATGATTTCGTCCCCAATTAATTATCTTTTAGCCCTATGTATATATTTAGTTTAATTAGAATATAAGAATAGTTATAGTTATTTGAACCCTTCCGATGTGTTTATAAAAACCAGCATTCTAAGTACTTCAAGGTCCCGATTCAGCGTGACATTAAATTTCAATTGTCACAATTTAAACTTTCTCTTTAGATTGAATTATACTAAAATCATCCTATCCAGGTAGACCAATAACTAATCAAAGCTCAATTAATTATTTGACATTATAGAAAAGGAACCGTATTATACAAAACCTCAATTTTAAAATATAATTTGTCAATTAAAATAAATTTCAAACTTCAACTTACCTGTTAATATTAATTATCCAATTGATCTGGTGAATATACATATATTCTTCCGAAGTGAAAGTAACCACATTTATAACGTTATTTTTCACTTTAAAACTGGAATATAATGTTGTTTATACTTTCAAAACGTATAACTGACGTCGAATTACAGAAACGCAATGAAACGAGACCAAATTTCCTAGCAGCAACGTGTGTTCTCGAGGCCGTCACCATATACACCCGGCGCCCAGGTTGGTCATCTACCCACTAGGGGTCAAGACCAAAATAACCACCCAGGATAAAATCTTAATTTATTTGCACGCCAGGACGTTATTCATTTTAGTTTCATTTTTATAATATTAATTTAATTTCCTTTTCTTTCCGGAATTGTAATTTTTTTTTATTGTTAACCAGAATATTAGTTTGTTTAAATATATGTATAAAATTTGTTCTTACCTGATTATTTAAAAGTTATAAGAGTCTAAAAACAGAACCCACTCCCACACCACATTGTAGATAGTCAAGGTATATTAACTAAATCCACACAGTGGAATTGTAATTTGTTAAGGACCCGAAAGGACTTTACAACGTATTGTACGTAGCGGACCGAGAAAATTATATTATTTTAATAAAAATTTCTTCAAATCGCGATTGTTACCGCGAAAGAGAAGATAATTAATGGGTTTTAATATGTTGGTAATAAGTCGTAATTTGATAATTAACTAAAGCTTGAAAGGAAAAACAAAAGCATATGTTCTCCCTAAACTTCTTTTACCGAAAGACCGTGACGAATCGTTGAAAATTGCTACATACACAGTTTTTTGATAAAAACGTCGCCGGCTAGTAATTAATTACATTAGAACATACCGTACATCAAAAGGCGTTTTTGTTTGTTACTTGGAAATTCGCGAGCTGTAGGTTTTGCTACAGACGAGTGCATATTATAAAAATTAATACTTTTTTTAATAATAAATATGAAAATATTCCCACGTAATATCTCTTGTTTTTCTTATGATTTTGAGAACGGGCGTGGGTGTGGGAGTAAAAACAGTTGGTTGCAGTTATATCATTGTAAACCGTTTTAGCTATAAACTCTTTATCGTGTCCATTTTAATAAAAACTAAAAACGCGAATTTGGCTTTTTCTTTTTTGTGTTGGTTTTAATGTAAGTTTTACACAAAATTGAAATAGTCGGGTAAACACAAGTGCTGATAAACGTATCGCTAAATGTCCGTGTTTTAATCCGAAAAGAGGGCGTGAAAACAATATATCTTAAAATAATCGCTAACCTCTTGGGTTTAAACCGCATATCTTGACCCATTACGTGTTGGTGATTAAGTAGTTAATTAAAGGATTATATGCAAACGTAAGAAGGTATTAGAATATAAATTACATCTTGCATCAAGCAATTGAACAAGCCTATGTAAACTACTAAAAATCAACCATTGCCTTGCAAGGACTTTCTATTTAGTTACTTTAATTACTTCAATTAGTTGCATAATGGTCACATGTTTGGTATTACAATTTTTATTCTGTTCTATTTATGATACAATTGTGGGTGTGATTTCACTGTTTGTCATTTTATTGTGTTTATGTGTAGTTAAACTGCTTTTTATTTTTTTTCTGTTACTTAATTTTGGAATTTTATACGTACTTTAACCTGATTAATGGTGTTTTGTTATATATTGAACCCTTTCTTCGATTTGTTTGTTCTTCCATTTATTAATGTACCTGTGCAATTACTTATTTATTAATAAATTGGGTTTTCATGGTGGGTCTTTCCCAATTTAGCAAATTAACGGGTTGAACCATCATTGCTCAAAGTTCGTTAATTCTAATTTAAGTAGTTTCATTGTGTACATGTTCCGCTAAATTACTTTATCAGATTTTAGTTTTGCGAGTAATTAAATATCACACTTGTGAATAAATTCTAATGTTTTAATTATTGCCAGAAAATCAATGTAAGGCAACCAATTCATTTGAATAAGAGTAGTCTTATTATCAGTAAAGTCAAGATGCATCCCTTAGCGACTTTGTTTCTTGAATTTGCCTTACTGCGAATAAGTTCAATACTACGCTCTTAAAGATTTTATAGTCTTTTAATTATTCAGAGTAATTTCAAGTTACACATTTAAGGATAGGATACCTTGAGACACTACATTATGGTAATGGATTATCTGTAATCACATCTACTAACTTGACATGTTAAATAACACCTTCTTTAACAAATTTACTACCATCTAACGTATATTATGTCTTACCGTCTATTAAATCGCTAATTAAAATTATAATATCTTTTCTAGCTCATAATCTAACTAATCTAATTTCATACTTGAAGCTATATAATTAACATATCATATTTCATCTTCTTCTACTTGCTAACATGACTACAATTTAACAGGTTTTCTAATTTAACCTGTAAAATTTGTCTTCTTGAACCTAGTTCTTCAGATTCTTTACTTTTTTTCTATGACTGTGGACTTGAACAGGATAAATTTGGCCTATCGTGCTGAAGCACTCAGGAACACTTAGGAGGATGGATAGAGGGATAAATAATTGCCAATAGATGCCTGTGAACAGCTACCTTAAATTTTCTCATATCATAAGTGAGAGGAAAGCAGGACCTAGGGAGATCATTCCAGAGTTTAGAAGCCGTGCAGGAAAATGTGGATTGCGCCCGTTTGGTACGACAAGTGGAGATTTGTACTGCATACTGATGATGTGAATGAGCGAACCGAGTGTTTCTCGCAAAGATAGTCCGAGATGGTATCAAAGAATATAATTCAGCAGCACAATAGCCGTTGTAATAACAATAATACAAAGAAAGAACTGAAACCACCCCTCTATGCTCAAGGGACTGTATGTGAGAAGTTAAGGACGGGTCATTTATAAGTCTAATCGCTCTCTTTTGAATACGATCAACGATATCGAGAGCGTATTGGAGAGCACTAACCCAGACGTGAGAATTATATTCAGATGAGGCCTAATTTGGGCCTTATACAGCAAAAGGAGTTGTCGAGAGGTAAAGTACTGCTTAGATCTGTACAAAAGCCTATTTTACGAGCAGCTGTTTTGGTAGCTGACAGAAGATGGTCAACCCATGAGAGATTTGAAGATACAATCATGCCCAACAGAGTAATAGTGTCTGAAAACTTAAGAACTGAGCCATTCATACTTACAACAGGAAATGATCGATCTTTTTTGGCGGACACAAGGCAACATTGAGTTTTGTTAGCATTAAATTTAACTAGATTATTGCTTCCCCATTCGAGAATACGTTGAATGTCTTTGTTGATTGAATTTGCCATTTCAGCTTTAATTTCTTGATTTGACATAGAAGGTGGATTATCACTATGAGTAGACTGAGATGAACTACAGTGAAGAGTGCTATCGTCGGCAAAGCAATGGATGGGGTTAGTTGTTGAAGAAATAAGGTCATTTATGTACAGCAGAAAAAGAGTAGGCGCCATAACGGATCCCTGTGGTACGCCCGCGTTAATACTAACTTCTTTTGAAAAAAAGCCATCAACTACGACACGTATTCGTCTTTTATCAAGGAAACTAGAAACCCAGTTGATGAGCGTATCATTTAACCCAAACGAGGTGAGTTTGGCAAGTAAACACTTATGCCAAACTTGGTCAAATGCCTTTGAGATCTCTAAAGCGAGTACAACTGTTTCACCGGACTGCTCCACTGTATTGTTCTAAACTTGGGTCACATATGAAAGAAGATCACCTGTTGAACGACTTTGCCTAAGCCCATATTGGTTGTCACTAAGGAGCTTGTTAGTTTCAAGGAACGTGAGCATTTGATGATTGATGGCTTTTTCCATGATTTTAGACAAAATGGAAGCGATGGCAATTATTCGGTAGTTTGAGGGATCGGTCTTATCGCCTTTTTTGGGAATAGGTTGAATATTTGCTCTCTTCCATGATGAAGGGAATTCCCCTGAAGACATAGAGATCGTATAGAGCTTAGCTAGGACTGGTACTAGTTCGGGGGAACATTTCTTTAAGACAATAGCTGGGATACCGTCTGGTCCAGTCGCCTTATTGAGATGAAGCGTACTGACGATCGATTCCAAGAGCTTGTACCGAAAATGAATTGGTTTCATAGCGTATAAGGAAGAGTTGACTAGGGGCACGAGTCTGATGCAAACAAATCCACATAAACATTGGCTTTGTCTACAGAATCAGCAACAACCGATCCGTCAATAAATGCCAAGGGGGGGGGGGGAATGAAGATGTTCCAAAGTGTTTACTAATGGCTTTAGCTAAAGACCAAAATTTACGACTACTTAAAGGAGATGTAGCTAGTTCATTGCATTTTCGTTGATCGAACAACTTTTTAGTTTTAGTGATGACACTTTTACAGATATTTCTAGCACCAACGTATTCTACATGAGTGTCGACCGATTTATTAGATTTCCATTTAATGTAATATTTATTTTTTAAAGATATTGCATCAGCACAAGCCTTATTGAACCAGGGTTGGGAACGTGAATGACCTATACGGTGCTGTTTTTTTGGGAATGTATAACTCCATTCCGATGAGGATGACTTCAGGTACTGAAAGAGCGATGTCCGAAGAGGAGGACGACTTAAAACAATATTCACGCCATGGAACGGTTGCAAAGGAATCCCGTAAATTACTCCATCGAGCTGACTTAAAATACTACAAGGTTCTGTCGGTTTTGCGAACAACAGTGGAATTTAGGTACAGTAGAAATGGTTTCTATTAGACAATGGTCGGAAAGACCTAAAGGCGAAAGAACGGATGTTTTATAAACAAGAGGGTTTGATGTAAGAAAGAGATCTAGAAGATGAGGAGTATGGGTAAGGTTATCAGGGATTCTTGTGTGTTCAGAAATCATTTGTGTGAGATCACATGAAATAGCAAATGTTTCTGCACTATCACCAGCAGGATTTGAAGTAGATGAAAACTGAAACCAATTAGAGTTATGAACATTGAAATCGCCTACAATTGAGATATTGCAAGATGAAAGCTGAGACAAGAGATAGTCAACTTTCATACTAAGGTAATCGAAGAAGTCTTGAAAGTTACTGTCATTAGGAGACCTATAAATGCAACAGTAGAATTTCACAAAATTAGGACCAGAATGTTTAAACCAAATCACGTCAAAATTTTTATTTTCTAAGGAAGAAACCCTCTTGCAAGCAATTCTGTCCTTGATGTAGGCACATACGCCTCCTTTATATCGAAAGTTAGAGTGAAGGTGGTATTGAGGAAATTGCAAGTCGGGTCACTCGGAGCTTTCAGAGGAGACTTGTGTTTCAGATAGAAACAAAATATCAGGTTGTAATTGGTCAAGATGTTGGTGAATAGTATTAAGATTAGACCTGATACCGCGGATGTTGCAGTAGTGAATCAGAAAGTTCATACTTTCGATGACTGGTCGCTTGGGCCCTGCCCTTCCAGACATCCGAATGGGGCAGGATTTTACGTCCGGAATTTATTACCCTAGAAACCACAGCCATCTTATTTTTAATTTGGGACTTTTAATCCGATAGGAATACAGTGAGGGCGAGAAGGAAGAATAAGGATGAGAATAGATTAAGGATGAAGGAAAAGGTAACCGGCAGCCCTTACCGAGCTCAGAAAATCGGAGACCCAATATTAAGGAGCCCATGGTAAGGGTGGTGGTACCTCCCCGGCTAGTATGGAGTATATATGCCTACCACCTCTTGATTACTGGATCTTTCCTTTTTGTCGACACCAATGTTTCCAGCGGTTGCAACCTTATCTTTCGACTAGCTAGGAAGCTCCTTTTTATCAGCAGATTGTGGGATTTTTTTTGTTTAGTTGTTTACCTGATCTTGTATGTTGCTCCTATTCATTATATTTCTGAGGTAAACTAACCATTAGTAAAGCTTACCTTGTATGCTTGATTGTTATTTTTACGCTTTCCTAAACTTCTCAATCTCGGTGCTCTATTTTTTGTATTTATAGTGACTTGCTCCTGTAGTTTTTCTTGGATTTGAAGCATTACCATATGAATTGGCGTTTAATATCTTGCTTTTTAATCCAAAGGTCGCTCGTTGACCTTTTGACAGACCATAAACACTTTCATAATCTGTCGTAACGTAACTATAACCTAGTGAGTTATGCAAACCTAACGCACTTATGCAAAACTCTACTCATCTACATTGTATGTCCAAAATTAACGTTTCCGGCCACTCCATTGTTTTGTATTTAATTGACATTAAACAACATTAATTTTAGAGATCTTTGAAATGTAGAATTGAGGTTGCCACAATCAGATTTCTAATTACTTTCATCTACTGTCACTATATAATTATAAACATAATTTGAATCATTGACTTTATCACGTTCATGTCATGCTCTGAGAAATATTTTCATATCTGGTTGTTTACATATAATTTACGAACATTTCAGTGTGGTGGATAAATTGCTACATATTACACTAAAATTTTATATCTCTTTATAAAGCTTATAAAATGAGTTTGTATTCTACAGGTGACATACTTTAACATGCAAAACTTTGGTAGGATAGAATTTTGAGCTTTCCTTTCTCGGTTCAGTTCTTTTCTATTAAAACAGCGTTTCAAATCTCTTTAGTTTGCTTAACTCTGTCAGGTGTAAATGTTTTAAACAGATCATATTTACATACCCATTACAGAAATACTAGATAACTCAAAGCTTGTAATCATTACTATAGGTAAGTGATTGCAAAACTATTAATTAGTAAAATAACTTAAAGTGATTAAAATAGGGTTTGCGTCAGGTGTGTACAATCTATACCTTACGCCATAAAATCACAATTATTTTAACCCTTACGGTTAAGATTGATTGGTTAATTTTGATAAATGCATTAACTTAATTAACTTGAAAATATATTTGTAGTTAATGCAATAACATACAGTTTTACTTTTCTATTAATGTATATCGAAGTACAAATAGATATTATTAACAATGGTTTTCAAGAGCTTTTAGATATTGTGATCCTATGTTTATTACTAAAGCTTGGGAGGTATGCACTGAAAAAACCCTAAAATATGCATGCAAATATGCATAAAAAACCGTCAAAATAAGCACTAAAATATGCTTTTATGCATTTTACTATACATAATAAAACAACGAAATAAATACTCATTTTACCTTATATTTATATATTATTTATTGTAAGAACTACATATACAAAAAATACACAAAAAATAAGTATAATAAATTATTTTATATATTTATTAATAAATAATAATTACTATATTTTAATTTATAACCCTTTATTATATTATCTTTATTTATTTTTCTTAAAACAATATACCTACTATTAAATGTTTTTCTAAGTTGTCTAAAGTAAAACTTTGCCGTCTATCTGTTAACACTAATTTGTAGGCGGAAAAAGTGCGTTCGACTTCACAAGATATCAATGGAGCAAATTTAAATTTATTTATTAAAGAGGGTACTAACTGCAAATTAAATTTATCATCACCACAAAAATTCCTTTTAATAATACAATTTATATGTGCAAGTGTTTGATAACCTTCATTTTTTTTAACACGTTGCAAAATTTTCGTAAATTTTATCATTTTTTCCAAGATCTGTTTGGATATGTGCCAAGTGACATTTTAATAATGGATTCTCGAAAACATCTACACATTTTTTCATAGCAATAGAACTATCTACGTCGAAACTGCAAATTATATCTTTAATTCCCTCAAAATTATCTGTAATGAAATCGACACAATTTAACCACGTTCCCCGACATAGTAATCACAGATTCAGGTGGTAAACGCACATTAGGTAAACGTTACTTATACACTTGAACTCTAACAAGCGCTTTTAAGAATACTTTTCTTATGTTTACAATTGGGAATTCTGTCCTTACAAGTTCAGCCACTTGATTTAAACCATGTGCCGAACAAGTTACGTGTATTAGGTTTGGAAAAAATATTTTATATGGTGCAGCATCGCTTAACATTAACAAATTTTTCTGTTGGTATCGGTTCAGGTAAAACAAATTAGTAAGAGATTCGTTTACAAATCTTAATACTTAATACTTAAATTATTGGTTTTTGCAACTCCTTAACAGATACTAAATATCCGGTACTACAAACATTACCGTTTAAACTTCCAATAATCAAATTTGCAATATACCGTCCTTTAACATCGGTCGTCTCATCAACAGATATCCATATTGGATTATTCCCAATGGCAGTTTTAATCGCTTCAACAGTAGATTGATAGCTGGAGTCAACATATTTTTTTCGTAAAGTTGTGGCAGAAGGCACGTGGACATCTTCTTTGCACTACTTTGTTAAAAATTCTTGAAATAATGGATTATCCAATTTTGCAATTGGGATATTGCAACCCACCAGCAAACTGCATAAATCCCGATTGAAATTTTCTTGGCCTAAAGCCTTCGTTTGGTCTGTAGTGATGAGTTGCTCAACCATATCTTGAGGTTTTTCTTTACGCGTTCTATGTATAGCGGTACCCAAGTGTTGATCAACTTGAAATTTCTTCTCACATGCAACCTACGAAGAATAAAAAAGTTTACAGAATGTTGCAAAAAATTAAAAAGCTTACTACTTTCAATAATAAAGTTGAATAGGTTCATATTAAAATTCTTGAATCTCAATAGATTTTGTTAATTATTTGGTTATTAAAAAAAAAACAATTTTGAAGTTTAGAACTTTAAAAAGTTTGGATTGTAAGTTTTTATTATAAAAATTTTAATTTCACTTTTGAATAAATAGTTTAATTTTTTGATTGAAAATATGGGAATTTAAAATATATTTTTGAAAAGTAAAACAATTAGACATAATAAG
The DNA here is from genome assembly GCA_036346205.1 of Vesta saturnalis. NCBI lineage: Eukaryota > Metazoa > Arthropoda > Insecta > Coleoptera > Lampyridae > Vesta > Vesta saturnalis. The sequence continues at coordinate 215,106 of JARFJB010000084.1, read as the reverse complement.
ACTTACCTTCTTGTTGCAAACTGCAAAAAATATGGTTGTCATCAATGATTTTAAAATCGGTTTTATTATTAATCTTCTTGAGAAGAACAGATTTATTGGCACTTTGTTTTGTCATTATCACACACTTCTGATAAACACTTCAATGAAGAAAATTGGAATAAAACTAAATAAAGTTGCAAGTTTTTTCTTCGAACCTTAAATTTAAATGGGGCTGGCAGCAAATGATTTTATTGGCTAAAATCAATTATATTTCCCTGCATAAAAATCAAGGACGATTTTAATAATACAAATTACGAAAATTCCATTATTAAGCCTCCGACAACAACCCATACTATTAATTTTACGGCGGCATCCGGTTTATCGCTTAGCAGGGTGTATTTACTTTACCTGCTCACAAACAAATAAGTACAATTAAATTTCTTTTTGCGATTTCATTCCGAAAATCGCTCAAAATATTCACTTTTAAGAAATGCATATGCATTTATAAAATTTTGTCAAAATATGCTTAAATGCACTTTATATGTATTTTGCATATTTCCCGAGCTCTATTTATTACACAAGAGCTTAATGCTGATTGTCAAAATAGACTGGAAAGCATATAATTCACACAACAGATTACCAAGGGCATATGTAGCTGTAGCGAACTGATTCGAATAGGGTAACGCTTCTGCCCTCTCAAAAAATGAACCACAAAGGTTGTTAGGGTAACAATCCTAGCGTACGTTTCATGCCAATGTTTAATAGATTCCTTAGTTTGAAACTTTGTAAAGTTCACTACGTGATTGAACATTATAAATATAAACATAAAGGAATTCTACTAAGTTCTACAATATTTGCTTACATTAGCAATACTCGGAGAGTTTCTATATTGGATATCTCCCTCAAAAACTTTTAGAAATTATGACTTTTAGTAAAGAGCAGACCTGCAAGGCGTTAAATACTACTGAACGTTCGAAAAAGTGACATTCCAGAAATCTTTCTACTCGAACGATGCGAACAGAAATCTAGAATGATTGTTAATTGAAATGTAATCACAAAGAATAATAGTTACTCAGTGAAGAAAACGTGGAAAAAAGAATTCAGAGCATATGATAGAGATGCAGATCCGTTAGAATTTGGAACATGAACATAGAGAAGGTACTATAACACTTGTGTTATGCAGATGTTGTGTATCTATGTGATGTAATGGTTATATGAGAACCAGTAGCTAACGGAGTACGGAATTTATATATATATATATATATATATATATATATATATATATATATATAATATGTGGGTTGACATTCATTTATTACCTGCCTTCGCACATACCATGTATCTGTGTCTGTGTCAACATGCTACATCCTTCTTTGTTACCTGTCTCATATTGAATGTACTTGTTGTCAAGTTTGGTATAAATTTCGCAACATAAGTTGCTATTCCTAACACTCCAGAAACTTCTTTTTGAGTTTTCTGGGGTAGGGATTTCTTTAATAGACTCTATTTTGTGTGGGTCTGGTTTAATACCTTGGCCAGTTAAAATGTGTTCTACGTATTTTATTTCTGATAATTTAAATTTACGTTTTCCTTTGTTGAATTTTGCGGCATTTACTTTTGCTAATTCTAAAACTTGTTTCTGTATTTAATCATATTCCTGAGAAGTTTTTGCAAAGACAATTATATCATCTGTATATATATATATATATATATATATATATATATATATATATATATATATATATATATATATATACTGTCCTCTATACTCACGCGGAGTTTAAGCATCATCTGACATTTAGTTTGTTCAGAGTGCTACATTTTGTCAGTTCATTTCAAGTGTGTTTTACGATTTTTACAATGGATAACATATCGAATAAAGAACTTGTGTTAAATTTTTGCATTGCAAATGATATTTCCTGAAGTAAAAGAGTTACATTGTCTACATTAGTAGAGGACGCAACTTTTCTGTAATAAAATGTAGTTTGGTAAGGTAAATTAGAAAAAGAATTGGCCCAAAATACATCTCCTGTCGCAACAAATGTGACGTTATCAACAATAGTATTACTGAGTAAGAACTGTACACTCTTTCTCACTTATTTGGTAATGCTTCATAAAAAACACAATCGAATGCTGCACAATATTCACCATTTTCAACAAAATTTAAGGAAGTGTAATGAAGGCTAAGATAGCACTAAACTTGCTTGTTCCACATCTATAATCAAGTTAGTTTGACAAAACTTTTTATTTTCTTGAAGATGACGTCATATTTGTTTAAATATATATTTTCTTTAAATATCTGGAAGAATTGTCAGTGTAGATACCGTTCCACACTCATGAATATCACTAACATTTCCTTCTTTGGAAATGGGAATAACCACGGCGGATTTTATAATAAAGTTGAAAATGTACCTTCCATAATAGCATAATACACCATTTTGACCAAAGGTACGATGATACTGTTTACTATTTTTCATAAATTTTTTTCTACTTCTTATCATTCACAAGTTGTCATTTATCACCTATGTGAGACACAGCCAACAGGCCAAGAGACACAGATACACAGTATGTACGAAGAGGTATAAATGAATGTCAACTCACATGTTATATTTATTCTTGTATATATTATTCCGTACTCCTACTAAATTCATAAAAATAGTAAGTAAAAGAAAAAAAACTAAAGCACGTTTTGAAATAAAATGTAGAATCTTAAACAGATAAATTGTTACAAACTAGTGATCTTACATTAACCAAAGCAATTGAAATATGTAAAGCTTCAGACTAGGCAGACCTGCATATAGAAAACTGGTCTACAACATCAATGATAGGTTAAGTAAAACTAGGAAACTACAGAAACTGTTTCAAAAAGGAGGGAAAACAGCGAGCAGACAGGACTAATCAATATAATCAAGTTCAAACTGAACCAACATTTGCATACAAGGCCAACCAACAAAATAGACGAGTACAAGTAAACCGTTCTCAAGTCACCCAAAGTCGACACTTATCATGCTTTAGGTGTGGAGGTGCAGAACACACGAGAAACAGCTGTCCAGCAGTGGGAAAATTGTGCGATAAGTGCCACTTGCGTAACCATTTTGCTAGTGTGTGTAAAACATACGCGATAAAAAATGTGCATGTGTTAGATGATAATAATATTAACGATGAAAATGAATATGTGTTTGGTTGTCTAACAGTAAACACAATCAAAGCGAATGATCGGTATGAAATTTTATTATTAAATGACTGTAATAAAAATGTCAAATTCAAATTGGACATAGGGGCACATGTAAATGTCATTCCATTATACATATTTGATAAATTAGGTTTAAGAAATAAATTAACCAAGTCAAATGCGTAAGTTTCAAACTATGCGGGAGACAAATTAAATGTAATCGGCTCATGCGTCCTTTCTGTAGTAGAGCCAAACAGAAGAGCTGCTCCAGTATTAGGTGTAGAAAGTATTCAATATTTAAATTTATTATGTAAAATGGAGAATAAAGTTGATAAACTGAACAGCGAACAATATCATAGCAAAATGACCATAAATATGGATAATTATAGCAATTTGTTTAGAGGATTATGAAACATTGCAATAAGTCCTATAGAATTTAAGCTAAAACCCAATTACCAACCTGAGATAGTTCCTTATAGAAAAATAGCTTTTAAACTATTAAGACCATTAAAAATAAAATTAGAAAAGAAAAAAGGTGGAATTTGTACATCCATGAAATTTATATATATATATATATATATATATATATATATATATATATATATATATATATATATATATATATGAAGCATTACCAAATAAGTGAGAAAGAGTGTACAGTTCTTACTCAGTAATACTATTGTTGATAACGTCACATTTGTTGCGACAGGAGATGTATTTTGGGCCAATTCTTTTTCTAATTTAACTTACCAAACTACATTTTATCACAGAAAAGTTGCATCCTCTACTAATGTAGACGGTGTAACTCTTTTACTTCAGGAAATATCATTTGAAATACAAAAATTTTACACAAGTTCTTTATTCGATATTTTATCCATTGTAAAAATCGTAAAACATACTTGAAATGAACTGACAAAATGTAGCACTCTAAACAAACTAAATGTCAGATGATGCTTAAACTCCGCGTGAGTATAGGGGGCAGTTGTGCCAATTTAGCGACAAAAGAATGTCAACAATCCCTTTAAGCGGGCTTTTTAAATGATCAATTTTCGCTACATTCTTGACAGTGTAATATATATATATATATATATATATATATATATATATATATATATATATATATATATATATATTATATATATATATATATATATATATATATATATATATATATATATATATATATATATATATATATTATATTACACTGTCAAGAAAGTACCGAAATTGATCATTTACTACAAGTTGTGACTGTAAGTATGAATACAAACGGAAATAAATCCTTAAATTTCACCACTCGGTGGTAGCAATCAATTGCTTTATATAAAAAAAGAACACTACTATTTGTTATAAAATCGAGTTTTCGATATGTTTCATATCTTCATCAGGATGAATACTACAATTTAAAATTGTAATAGTGGCATAAGAGAACGCTAACAATCGTACTTACACGTGAGGCTAAAGGTATCCACTTTAACCTCACGTGTAAGTACGATTATTAGCATTCCCTCGCGTCACTATTATAATTTTAAATTGTAATATTCATCCTGATGAAGATATGAAATATATCGAAAGCTCGACAGAGTATTGTTCTTTTTATATAAGGCCAATTGACTGCTACCCACCGAATGATGAAATTTACGGATTTTATATATATATATATATATATATATATATATATATATATATATATATATATATATATATATATATATATATATATATATATATATATGTGTTTGATATTAAGTTCTTTCATAATGATTTTAATTTTATGTGAAAATTTATCTATGTAAGGTAAACCATTGACAATATTCCACCTCGAAGATTATATTCGGGTGCATGTTATTTTTGTACAGAAGAAACTTTGTTAAGAATGCATATATAATTATATAACGTCATTTTTTAAGCTTTTGTGGGAAGTACCAGTGGACAAACCTGTAACAAAATTATGTTCATATCTCTGGTTACTTAAGCGCAGTATATTTAATCGTACCTGTCTGGGTGGATAGTTGTGGAATAGATTTTTTAGGACTTTGTTGCATCCTTTGTTGAATGTCATTAACAACTTCTTCGGTTAAAACAGTCAGCCTGCCTGTTGACTTACCTTTGCAAATACAGTGCTTGTTTTCATACCGTATAATAAGACGTGACTTTGTTTTTTAAATCATTATATTCGATATTATCGCGAAAAGCCTCAAAAAATTGCTCAATGTAAGACGAATATCTCCAAGTTCATCAGGGTTTCGGGTGCCACTGCGGAAATGTGCGATTAAAATAAACGCATCTTGTTCTCATGAGAACACCATTGTTGTATAGTATCACTATCAAATTCAAATTAAGGTAAATGACAATGCACCTTAAAAATGCTAACTTACATCACTTTACATCGTAACGTTAAGAGCTCTAAAAGGAACTTTTTTAAGTGTTGATTAAATCTTCGTAACGTTAAGAGCTCTAAAAAGAACTTTTTTAAGTGTTGATTAAATCTAGAGGAAATTCGAAAAGACAGCAAACAGAAGTAACGCAAATATGAGGTTATAAAACTAAATATTACGATTTAGTAACTTTTTTTCGACCAGCTAATTACTACCAACTTAGAGCAAACATATTTAAAGCGCGAAATTGATCACGTGGGGGTCAAGCAGTTACGAAAACCCTGTATTAGTTGATTAGATGTATCTTGAACTTGTGAAAATTCTGTAAAAATATTATTGAGTTTTTTTAATTTGTTACTTATGAAAGTCATCACTCCTCAGAGACCATGAAACTTTAGTTATCGTCGCTTTTTATGTTCTTATATTTACATGTACATTTCAGAATTGGTATGGAGAACACCCCTTTCCTTTGAAACAACAAAGCTGTAATATCACAAATTAGAAAGTGTACATGATTTATGAAAACGTAAACTTTAAAATTACACATAATAAAATACTTATCTTTTTTGGGTTCCTTAAATCGTGTATTTTAAATTATACAATCTAAGCGTTTCGATAACACTTACAGTTATCTTCGTCAGTAGTAATATCTACTAAAATTGTTAATGATGTTGAAAACAATTTTGTCAAAGTTGAAAAATTAAAACATAAACATCAACCTGCTATTAATATAACAGTTTGAGAAACGTATGAACGCAATTATAGAATTAAATTTTAGTAAAGGATAACTAGGTCACTAAGCTGTCTTAAAGATGACAAATCAGAAAACCCTCTAACGGCCGAAGGCTTAAGTAATCTATATCATTCAATTTGATAATATGGAAATAATGTCAAGACAAACTCATTATTATGTTTCTCTACAACGTGAAGCTATTGAGATATATAAACTCCCTAATATTTTTAATAGACAAGAAGAAAATCTCCGTTTAAATACGTTTTGGTTTCTTATAATTAAAAAAAAAGCATAATGATACGTCTTGATTTTGATTTTAATTTTGACTTTTGGTATGGATAGATTTTTTGCTGTGTTTTTCCTAGACCTTGAAGCAAATGCTTTACCAATTATATGTTAAATTACCACAGCACTATAATTTAACATAAGTAGTTGAAATTAAGGTTAAAATTAAATTTTGTTAAATGTATTTTTGGGCTGACATTTGTCATTGTTAGCCTTCGACCGATAGAGGGTGTTCTGATTTGTCATCTTTAAAACAGTTTAACAATATTTAATTTTTAATTGGCTAGTTATTCTTTACTAAAATTTAATTCTATAGTTGGCTTTATACGTTTCTCAAACTGTGATATTAATAGCAGGCTGATGTTTATGTTTCAATTTTTCAACTTTGACAAAATTGTTTTCAACATCTTTAACAATTTTAATACATATTACTACTGAGGAAGATAACTGTAACTGTTATCGAAACGTTTAGATAGTATAATTTAAAATACACCATTAAAAAAACGCAAAAAGATAAGTATTTTATTATGTACATGATTTGCTGCCGATTGTAGTGCAATGTTTAGTCTTACAAAATTATGTGCTAATCTATCAGCCATTGAATTATTGTAATACTTTGAAACGCAATATTCATTTTAAAAGTTGTAAGATGAAGAGTAGTTGGGGTCCCGTTGGGGCCAAATGGAGTTAAGGAAACCATGCCCACGTGACCGTGGCCATTTTCCACACCTATTTTGAGGGCTCCTATTTGGGGTCGTTGTTAAACCCCTAGGCGGAATTTTCAACACCTTGAAGGCATGTTTACCCCTAACTAGTGAACGTTTGGCTGTCCTTGAGGGTAGGGTCGGTTTCTTTTCGGGGGTGATTTTCAACCCCTTGGTGGAATTTTCAGCCCTTGACTGTATTTTAACCCTTAATTAAGGCCTTTTTTGCATCCCACCCCAGTGTTTAGGGTGTGAGGACGGTCACGTGACATTTTCACGTCTGATTAAGGCCTTTTTGTCAATTTAACCCCTGAAGGGGGAGCAATTGCGAGCGCATCCAGTGTTTTGATTCTCTGGCCTGAAAGTGGGCCACGCCCCTGGTTTCTGATTGGCCCATGGACTCCACCCCACTGGTTTCTGATTGGTTGCAGGGCATGGCTTGTCGGCCATTCTTGTTTTGGTGGCAATTTCATTTTGGAGATCATTTTGTAGGCGATGGCGGGACATTTAAAATAGTATTCTAATAACGGGCTCCTACGACAGATATGGGATGCCGTACGTTCCTTGGCTTCTGATTGGTGGTGACCATTTTGTTTTTTATTTATAAGGCATAGGCAAAGTCCTCCGTCATTTTGTTTTAATTATAACGTCATAATCAAAGTTTTTTATTAAGTTAGCATTAAATTCCGGTGCCATTTTGTTTTAATTATGAATCATAATTAAATTTTGTACGCTAACTCGTTTTGTCGGCGATTTTTGTTTAGAAGGGAAATTGAAATTGTATTCTAGTAAGTGGGACCCTTATCCTATCCCATAAGACTCCGAAACTTGTTCACGTGTCTTAGCCCTCTGTTATGGTCCTCTTGATGTGAAATATCTCAATCAAGTCAAATAAGAAGCTGAGCTAACAATTCTTCAAAACCTGCAGGTAACGATTTTCCCACCGTACATGTCTAGCTCCTGCGAGCGACCGCTTACTTTATAGATAAGGCTAACCGATACTCATAGCTGGTACTCACCCTAAACGTGAGGGCACCGGCGTGGGAAAACAGTCGATCATTCGCAAATCAATCTCAATCAATGCAATTTCAATCAACCAAATGATAACTTACAGCCTGCAAAAACCAGTTTACAAATCAAAAATACTGGTTTGATTTAACTTACAGCTTGCTAAAATCAACCATAATTCAAAAATACCAAATTGATTTAACATATTATGAGATAGCCTTCGACATTGCGGTTAATATACGAACATTTAATTAGAGTGTAACAATATTGCCACGTTTGGCATACAGTGATAAAAGTACGTTTTACGGTTAAATTCGTAAAAATGCCTGTACAATAACAAATATAGCCAAACTCTATATCAGACCACTATATTATTTTACATACAAGGAATATCTTATCGCACATCAAAAAGGCGCCCTAGATCTATACACAAGCTTGGACGCACTATTTTGATTTTGAAAATGGACAAATGCCTGGGGACAAATAAACAAGCTGACTTTCACTTCCAATTTTGATAATACACATGTGATTTGAAATTAACGCCGACTTCATTTCGTAAGGCGACAATTTTACACAACGCTTATCATTATCATTAGACAATCATAATAATATCACCCAGATTCGGAAATCCCTCTGGCAAAAAGGGCTCTAGATTTATAAACAAGCTTGAACGCACTATTTCGTCTTGAAAACGCGCAAATGTCCCTGGGGTAAATGAACAAGCTGACTTTCATTTACAATTTTGATAATGTACATGTGATTTGAAACTAACACCGATTTCATTTCGTAAGGTAACCATACGACTTAGTGTTTTCTTTTATCCAATGTTCATCGTTATCATTAGACAACCGTAATAATAATAATATCAGTCAAATTAGCGATCACTTACCAGGGTTGTTGCTGATAATCCGATTGGAAAAATGCCTTCACAGGGTAAAAAGCTGCTTACAGTCACAACACGTGCACTTTCGGTGTTTAGTTTATAACTGAATAATGTAAATTACTGAGCGGCTTCCAGAAATGATTAATACAAAGTAATTATTTTCTGGATTTCCCCAGTTATGTAACCACAATAACAACCTTTCACTATTCAAGTACATCTAATGTGCTTGGAAAAACCCTAATTCGCTAATTATGTGAAACTTGGAATGTCCTTGAAAATGGAAATATGATGTTCACGTTCTTTGCGCCTCACAAAAAAGCATCTGTAATTAGATTACAGTTATTTTCAGAAGCAGATCTGTTTGCTTGTGATGCCATATCATGGGGTATTTTTAAACTAGCGAATGTTTTCTGTAATAGAAGTTAATAATATAGTTTGAATTGGTGGGAAGTTTCCATTGGCTAGTAAGGATAGAGGTTGAATTTTATTGAAAACTCGAGTAAATTAAATTACGTAAGTTAACATATCAAATTTATTTCTGGCGCTAACAGTTATTGCTCTACGGTCCAGTTTTTTTTTAGTGTAATAAATTGATTCCTAACTAAATTTAATTGTCAATAAATCGGCTACCAACTAAATAATTAGGTAAATATATACACATTAGAAATGCGGTACAAGCTGCGATTTGTTGGAATAAAGAAATAACGTGAAGAATGTTAATAAAGGTCTTCAATGGAACGGGCTATCTGGATCTGCAATAAAATAAGATTATAATCAATACCTAATTGTAAATTTATACTTACCAAACGGAAAGCTGTACTCAACAGGTGACTAGATTTAGGAATTTAAGTAATCAGGAAATCTATCGAATGCATGTAAATATGTGTGCGTGTGTGCATGTTTATCTACCATTTTATTGTTATAGCTCTAATCTGTGTTGAGAATAAAAGTCTTTATTTGTTGGAAAATATTGTGAATAACTGGATTTGTGGAATAATTATTATTAAACAATTATTGATGGGAAACTTCTTATTAAATTACAATGGCAATCTTTCGGAGGTTCGTAGTTACTCCAATTTAGATTATCAACTACGCGGCGCTCTGAACTCTTCAGGTTTTTTTTTGGCAATATAGTATTTTGGTTATTTAAAACCCACCCTTTCCTCTGAGCTTCTCCAAATTGTGCTACGTTACTAAGTCCTCTTCCCTACTAAGTTGATCTGTAAAGAAACATTTTCATTATGACAGTCTAAAACAAGCGTACTGAATCAGGCATGCAATTAATCTTCTGTACTCACAGTTAAAGAATGCTCATTTATATTGAAATTTATCGATATTTTAATCAACAGAAGGAAAAAAGGAATGCTTTGCTTGTTTTGCATGCGATTCACAGTTTGATTCAAGTTTCGAGTGTAAAAATTATTTTGGAAAATTATAACCTTTAGTGTTTCAATGAAATTAACTTCAATATTTTTGTACGAACCCATATGAATAGAATTACTATAACTTTGAAATAGAATAATTGGTGCTAATATACGCAAATACGGATTGCTTGAGGAAAAATGAGCTTAATAAAGACATAAGCAACGAACTAATGTAAATGGACAAATGGACTGCAACAATATACAAGTTGATTCTTGGGCATTGATGCTACACGTAGTTGTTGGCATTCTTGAATTAAAAGTGATAACAAACACTGAAAAACAATCGAATTTAGTTGCAATACATTTGGATATTCTTCCAACGAAATTTTATTGTGTACTAATTAATGTTTTGGCATTCTCAAAACAAAATGATAGCTAACGTCGATATTGATGTGCTAATATAGGTATAACTCGCTCGAATATAAAAAGATGACCAACATTTAAAAATATTTCTCACATAGGAAACGCAGTTGGCTGTTTTTGTAACGAAATTGGTGTCTAAATGAATATTTTGATCTAAAATGATAATAGATACCGCAAAACCATTAAATTTAGCTCTGCCACATCTACAGAATGCATTTTCGCGGTGTCTCAAATGAAATTGTTCCACAAACAAGTATTCTAGCACCATCGAACCCAAAAATTCCAAAATTGTTATGCAGTATTTTTTCCTATTTTGTTACTGAAGGATTACATGGTTTAGAAGGTTAATACCTGCAGCAGTCAGTGTCGGCTGCCAAACCTGATAAGACTTATAAGGAACAAGTACTGGTTGAGAAAAAAATGAATTTCAATCTTTTTAAAAAATAAGGATCTATTATTTATACAATGTATACATGCTGCCATGGGAAATTTGACGTTAGGGCGGTGTTAGTAATTCTCAACAAATAAAATGTCCAGATTTTAATGCGGTATATTCATTGGGGTCACTGGATATAGGACATAGCGGTCTTGATTTTAAGCAAGTTTTTATTTGATGATAACAGTGCTCAATCCTTCAAAAGTAGAATTTCCAATCATTATTTTCAGACGACGTTCATTACTTTTACTCCCGCTTCCATAAGTCTTCCTTGGGACCGTGTAGTTTTTACTACTGTACTTTTAAACTTGTTTTGGGTTCTATTTTTTAGATACCAACGATGTCTTTTAAATGTTTTTATTTGAATTGAAACGACGTAACCGATGCCTGTGTGAGTGAATGGAGACGAGGGGTTTACCCTTGTTTGTAGAAGTTAATCAATGAGTTGTGTGGTTTGAGCTTTGTAACGCAAATGTGTGGTACATTTGTGAATCTGTTGCTTTTAAAGCTTTATGCGAGTTTATAATCCAATGCTTTCTTAGAAATTCTGATGTTATTGTAATACCTCCATCCTGCCTCCGTGTAACGTCGTTATGTGTGCTTCTCGAATAAAATTATTCCCCAAGATAATTAGATGTTTTTTATTGTATGTAAGAAAAGAATGTTGCAATGGTCCTCCCACTCTGGATATCTTATCTTTTTCCATAAATAAATGTAACTTTACTATCTTAATATATAGTTTTGTGAATTGATGTTTTGTTCTCAAGTTCAGTATATTCCTTTTAAAATTCTATTTGTTGTATAGTTCTAATGGTATGTAGATGTGTTCCGTGAATTTTTCGAATGCGTAAACCCATAGACACATCGTTGGTGTCTTAATAAAAAGTTTCACTTAACTTAGTACTGGAAATAGTTTGGTTTCTGACGAAAATCTGTTGATGATACTGTTGTAATGTGATAATGAACACCTGAAGCTTACTGGTAGTTTTTGCAATTTTATCCTAGGCAGATCTTGCTCTACCTAGTCCTGATTTTGGCATTAACGAATTTTTGCCCCCACTCACCTGGGGTATAGCGTCTGCTTTAGAACTCATTACTTTAAGGGTTCAGCCGTTAAAACGCCACGATTGGCTAGTGCGTGTTGCCAAGTACATAAGGAATAAAGGAGTAAGTGACCGGCAGCCCTTACCGAACTCAGAAAATTGGAGCACCAATATTAAGGAGCCCATGGTAAAAGTGGTGGTATTGCACTGGACGACATGGGGTATACATGGCTTCCACCTATAAAGTTGTAGAATATTAGAGCTGAAAAGGAAACATTCATTAGTTTATATCATACAAGAAAAAAAATTTTTTTTGAGCGATTGCTGAATAACGTAGTTGTACTGAAAAAAAGCTGAATATTCATTAACCTAATTAAAAAAGATCGTGCATAAGTTGTATAGTACCCCAATCTGTTCATGGTTAGTTTCGTAGGTGTTGACAGCATTACAATTGAAATAAATTGTTTATTTTGGTTTATAATTTAGGTTCCAACTTGCATATTATTGCCATTTTAGACTAGTCAAATCTGTTTATTATTGTCGTGAAACTTAACTTTCCCATCTTTTTAACTTCACCTTTATTTAATTGAAGGGCAATAATAAATAACGATAATGACTCTGTCAGCCCTCCCGATTCTAACTACCTATCCCCAGGGTCAATTAATTAGAATTAAAATTGAATATAGTAACAATGGTAAAAGTTAGATTCAATTTTAAATTTAAATACAACACAAAACAATATGAAATATATTATATTAAACTTAAACTTTTATCAGGTATTCGATTTTATGAGTTTAAAGGAACCGTATTTTTTTCGTAGAAATTCAATGTTATAGCAATCCTAAATATCATTTACGCGCCTTTTTTGTTTATTTAAAGAACCACTTCACAAATTACAAAAATTCCACTGTTTTGATTATTATTATTTTGTTTATTATTAATATTCAAGCCAATAAAAATCTATTCATTTACTTGAGAAAAGAAAAAGCATTTAATTTAGAATTTCAATTACAAATTAGAGTTAGTTATTTTTTCTTTATTCAGTTATTCATTTTTAACGTTTAAGCTAATAAAATGATTCTTATGGCAATCCTTACGCCTGGGTTTGTTACTGAAAGGGGTTTATTAAATACAAAGCTGTACATCTTTATGAATCACATCTGGTCTATTTTTCGTACATTTAAAGATACGTATTTATGAGTGTTTCATTTAGTTATTCTATCGGTTCTCTATAATTCATTGTTATTGCAAAAATGTTTACCCGTTTGAGTTCAAGACAAAAGGGTGGTATTTGCGATTTAGGTTTACTTTACAATTCTACGAGTTTTAACAATCACATCTGGTATGAGTTTAATAGAGCCGTATTTTTTCGTAGAAATCTTGTAGCTATCCCAGATGTTATTTACGGGCCTTTTTTACACGTTACAAAAATTCTACTGGTTAGATTATTATTGCCTTTGTCCATTATTAATATTCAAACCGCTGGGTATAAAAATATGTTCAATAACTCACCCCTACCGCACAGTAACTTTATTAATTTAGAAATTGTCATTCTAATCCGGATTTGTTTCACTAATCTAAGGTAGAAGCTGGAGCCACTCCAAACACGTCCTATTGATTTGACGACCCGACAACTATGAGCTACTTTTCATTTTACATATAATATCATTTTTTTGTTTTTGTTTTCTGAATACTGTTCTACTGTAGTTTAGTGCTTTACTAGATTTTTAAATGCCTCACAGCATCCACGTAATTGAAAAGTAGAATTGGTACATTGAAGCCATCTTGGGATAGTGATGAATACTAAAACTGGTTGTATTTGAAGCCATAGCTTCTGCACTATTCGTTTCGCTTTGATGATTACCGAAACAACCAATCCTAGTGGATCAAGTAACTCGGCGGTTTCTCTCAAAATATGTCAGTTGTAGGGTTTCACCGTACTGACAGAGACTTTTAAAAGTTTTCTGTTGGTCTTGTGATTGCTTAAGAACTAAATCAAGGAATTCTTGACTGTTGCTTGTTCACTTTTGTAACATACATTCTCCTTCTTGTAGTATTTTAGTAAGACTGTTGTAATAGTAGTATGGTAGTAATTCAAGTGCTTCTTTTGTTATAAATGAGGATTGTGATTCTGGGTCAATCAATACTCTAAGTAAATGGGTATCTAATGGTGCCACTACTTATGCCATGACGGGTGCTAAAGGTAGGGCGTTTTCTTGTATTATGTGGTTTGACGCAGTCCTTCTTTCGTTAATGATTGGCGCTTTTGTTTCCTGATGGTAGGTTTTCTTATTGATTGCTCGTGTTAATTGTACTAGATCCTTGTGTAATAATGTATAATGTGTTGGTCCAGAATATCTTCAACGTGAGAAACTATGACACGTTTCGCTTTTGTTATGTCGCATACGATTAAGGCAAACGCGTTTGTTCCAAATAAATTCTGCTCTTTTGTTCACAGATTTCTTTGAATTGTTCGCTTAGATAGAGTGAGTGTTGCTTCTTACAGTATTTAGTCGTTAAACTTAATGAACTGTAGTGATTGGGTGCTTTTCGTTGCTATCAATGATACTTCAAAGGATTAGAGTTTAGCTCCAAAAATTTTAGTAAGTCGTCTAATTGCTGGACTTATTTTGGATTACTGAGGTTTTGTTCGTACAGCTTGTGTGTTTCTGGACCACATTTGCGGGTCATCGTATGGTTTATGAATGTTTTCCATTTTGTTGTGCATATTCACAAATTTATAGTTGCTTTTACGAATTCCATATAGTCCTTTAAAACATAAAGTGTCTTCATTTTGATATATGGATAAGTGTAACATCTTTTCATTGAGTGTTAATATTGGCAGCCTTTGATTGTCATAATATTTCCATGCAGTTTCGTAGTTGGTGTTTGTGGTTGCTAGATGCTGTATTAATTTTGAAATTTTTAAATATTACATTTTTTCTACATTTGATATGGTTGGATTTTTGCGAATTACTATGAAAAAGATGATAATGTTTTCTTCTCCAATTCTTCTGTAATTTGGTGGAGTTCTGTTTTCTTTAGCGACACGTGTCGTTTCTGAATTAATGATCGTT
Source organism: Vesta saturnalis (assembly GCA_036346205.1). Taxonomy (NCBI): domain Eukaryota; kingdom Metazoa; phylum Arthropoda; class Insecta; order Coleoptera; family Lampyridae; genus Vesta; species Vesta saturnalis. Next base: position 199,621 of record JARFJB010000084.1, on the reverse strand, counting down.
AAATATTGTTTGATGAATTTAGATGTCTTCGTGCAGTACTTGGATTGTAGATTCTGGATCTTAGTTAAAAGTTTAGTAGCGTAGCGGGTTTTCAATTAATGGAAGTTTTTCTTGTTCTTGTATTTCAAGCGTAACTATTGTTCATTGTCCTCATTTCTCTGCTTAAAAGATGGTTGACTTGTATGTTATTTCAAATGTCCTTGTTCATGAATGCCAGTCTGTTGTACAGTTGGATTTGAAACGTTTGTGGTTAGTTGCATGGTTGTACTGTCGATTTCGTCAAAGTAGTGTGTTGTAAAGCAACTATGTTCTTGCATGTCCAGTTTGCGTTGTTTGGCCTGATTTTTCTTTACCGTTTTCCACAGTTCTTCTAGTTTGCTTAATTATGAGCTGGTGTAATCTTCTGTTTTGCTCGAAGATCTATTCCTATTGCTATTCGATAAAAGTTTGACAATTGGTGGTCCGAGATTTTATTTTTCCATTGCTAGATTGTTTGCCTCTTCAATAGGAGTTTCGTTGGTTATTACCTTTGCGTGGTAGGGCTAGTAATTTCTTAGCTTGAAACCACAGTAATGGATCTCTAGTGTTTGTGTGAGGTAGTTCCTTTGTAAGTTGGTGGAAAGCGTTGGTCCCAGTTTAATTTGCTTTTGAATATTAGTTTAGTTGCTGGAACGCCAACTAGTCTCAGTTTAGTTGGTAAAATGCTTGATGATCTCAGATGAGTTTGTGGAACGCTTGCTAGTTCAAGTTGAGTTTAAGGAAAGTGTTGATTTCAGTTTGGAATTTTTGTAAGTTGATAAACGCGTGTTAGTCCCAGTTTAATGGTTATAATGCTGTTGGTCCCAGTTAATTTGGTGAAACGCTTTTTGGTTCCTAGCCTAGTTGCTGGAACGTTTGTTGGTTTCAGTTGAGTTCGTGGTGAAACTGTGGGTAGTTCGTCTTTAGCTGTATGTAAGTTACGTTAGTGGTTGTATTTTTCTAGAAAGGTATCGAATAGGTAAGAAGGGTTGGTGGATTTGGGATATCTGAGCGCAGTCTCACGCTTGGTATAAAAAGTAGGCTAATCTTATAACAGTCGGTTTGGAAGGATATTGGGGTAACTTTTAAAAGGTCTCAGCTGCCAAATTTAAATAAAACTTATAAAAAACAAGTGCTTCTTGAGAAAGAAATAGATTTGAATCTATTTAAACTAAACCTAAAATTGAGTATTTATACAAAATGTACAAACTAACATGTGAAATATGGGTATGCCTGATTTGGTTATGTTCTAATTTATGTGTAACACTGACTGTGAGGTTTTTATTGTTAAACATATGGTATCGGTATAAATATGTACAACTCTGCATACTGTATTTTAACTTATAAGTATATGAATGTGCAACAGAAAATTACATTTTTTATGATTACAAGTTATTAAAATTAATAAAGGCCCTTAGTTCTTTTAAAATTACATAGAGCCAAAATAATAGTTATGCAATTTAAAAAGATTAAGTTATAGGTAATTGTAAGGTATAACGTGGTATCTCTATTCTTAGATACAAATAATAAATTTAAAATCGTTTTAAATGGACATTTAATACAAACAATGAGATTATTGTTTAAGTTACATAAATGAAGTGAATAGAGAATAATAAAATAATAATAATAAAATAATAATAATAATAACATTTTTAAATTAAGGTACAGCTATTTACAATAATTAAAGGTTTTGTATGCTTTTGAAACACTTGAAATAGTTAAAAATTATTATTAATTTTATTAAATACATAAATAAAAAGTTTACCTCAAGTAGGATTTGAACCTACGACCTGTACTTTGCCAGAGTACCGCGCTAACCAACTGCGCCACCAAGGTTCAAGCCCCAATCGATGTAAATTTTGTCTTTATGTATGTAGAACTGATGTAAATATTTACCTTTGAACTTATTCGTTCATAACAAAAACTTATAATAACTTGAAATAGTGTTTTGTGTGATTAAACAATCGTTAAATTTGGTTCTTGATCATCTAGGTAATCCATTTAGCTAAAGAAATTAGTGAATGAATAACCATTTTGGACAAATTTAGATCCATAACTTTTTTTGATTTGGACCGGTGTACATAATTGTTTCAAAATCCGTTAGCGCATTCTCAAGATCCCAGGAAGATTCGGTATGGTAAAACCATACACCTAGAAAAAAAAATATACTGAAAACTACGTATACGCTCAATGCTTGTACTCGTAACAATCAATTTTTGATCTCTTACCACGTTACCCAAGTTAATGCGCATGAAAATACGTTTATTTTATTTACTTTTGAAATAACCTCACAAATGTGAATAACCTCTAATTTTTTAATGTCTACGACTACATGAGTAATCATTGTGTACTTAAGGTACTATCACTAAATTAAGGGGATATGTGAAATTTTAATAGTTTATACATTTTTTACTCTGATGGCCAATGGAGTTCGTAAACATTTACAAAAAGACGGCGTCTGCGTAAAAGGTTTAAAAACTGAGTGAAGGATATCGCTATCTTTCAGTCTTTGAGACACAAATTCGAACATGCCTTCAGTAATTTTTTTTATAGGTATATGGGTAAAACATTACGCAAATATGTATACGCGCATCATGTTTTGAAAAGTGACACACGTCACGGATTAAAAACTAATTAGGTTAAAAGTGACAACGGTTACTTAAATTAAAACAGTAACCTAATTTAACAACTGTTGCAGTTGTAACAGTCTCGGTGAATTTACTTATTTTTAGCTTAAAGCCCATTATTGTTACAAAGCTTCTAGATCTGTTCACAAAACTTTCTTATGGGTAATTAATTACATTGCGAAATAGTTAATGTTATGCAAAAATCCGTTATATCTTCTGTTTAAGGATTATTGGATTTTTTAGTAAATGGTTTCATATTAAATCGTTAAGGTACAGTACTGATTAGTTAAAAAACAATTTTGTATTCTAAAGGGGTTTATAGATGCGGTTAGGCTACAATTCTACTATAATGTGAGTTTCATGACACCTGGAATAGTTGAACCTTAATTATAAGTCGATACAAGTACTTACGAATGTAATGAATCTTTGTACATGAAATAGCAAAAAAAAAAAACATAAAAACAACACTTGCAAGATAATCCATAATTACTATAGCTATTTGTTATAAGTAAACGATGTTTAAAGTCGTCAATATATTTAGTAATTAACTATTTATTCAGTTTATGTTAGGTAAGTAACAAGATGATGTGAAATGAAGTACTGCACTGACGCACTGTTGAGAATTAGGCAGTAAACGTTTTTTTATAAAGTACAGATTAAATGAATATTCTTATTGCAATGTGGAAATATAATAATAAAAAGCAGTATGGAATATATCCATACACACAAATAACTCAGGGCACTGCTATATAATAATTTAAAGAAATTACATGCAATTTTTCAGTAACAAAAAAATATACCAACGAAATTATTAATTAGGAAATAGTTACGACCCGCCATTATTGAATGTGAGAAAATTTTATTGAATGTGAAGTAATAAAATCATGTATATATTAAATAAGGTTAATAGCGTAAATAGAACTATTTTAATGCGCCTGACTTCCCGATTTTAATTATTGAAATATATTTATTTAAGGTTATCGAATAATAGAACTTACTATTCGTTCATTTTGTGCCTTATACGATTTTTCATTATTTATTAATTTATTGTTACACATAAGTTTCGTTGAACGTTTTTCTAAATGAGCTTGAAACCAGTATTTCTATGTTTAAAAAATAAAACCACACAACATAAATCTTACGTAAGAGTTAAACCTAAAGGCGCCGCTTTGGCTCAACTTCTTTTAAATGTTTAGTATAATTTTAATACAATCATTTTAGACACGGCAATTAGTTAAACTAGGTGAATGGTAGTGCATTACAGGACTTTCTTGCAAAATACTAAAAAATATAAGGGGTATTTTTATATCTTTGAAATGTTCAGCTGTTTTAGAAATATTTAATAAAAACAAAAAACTGACCCTAATAACCAAAAAATTGCATTTCATGCGAGTTATTGACGACCCGAATTTCAATCTTCTATGTTAAAATTTGAAAATTTGCCCCCAAAATAACACCCTTATTTTCACCTCCTGTATAACTAGTGCATTTATAAGCTTGTTTTGTCAACATAATTGTCTCATATGCCTTCATTCCAAATTTCATCAAAATCGTCCGTATACAGACATTTTGAAAAATTTTCTAAAATCTTTTTTTTCACGCTCCGGGTGTCGTAAAACATCGAAATAACGCAACATATTTTTTTCGATTTTTTTTCGACCGCAATACTTGTTAAGCACGAAAGTAAAAATTAATAAGAATAGTGTTTGCTATAGTAGAAGGTTTTTTAAACAAAGTTTAAGTGAATTAATTTCTAAATTGGCACTTGATGGTGGTGGTGAGTAAAAGATGTATTCCTCTGAAGAAAACATGAAAAGAAGTTGAAATAAATGCTGAATATATAAGTTTTTGAACGATTTCTGAAATAATGCCATTATAATGTTTGTTTAACTTTTATAAAACTTTATTAAACAAAACATTATAGAACGCCTTAGTTCGATTTGTTAAAGGATTAGAAAATTTCAGACATATAGTTTTACTTAGCTTCAGTAGTGGTAGGTGCAAATTATTGTTATCCCTAACTAGCTTAAAATCGGTCGGGAAGGGATTTATTCATTGGTGTTGTTGCTAACAGAAAATTACCACAGGGTTACGTTATTAAATTAATTTAATATTTAAAAGGATAATAAAAGAACACTTAATTGAAAAAGAATGTATTTTAAGTATTCTTCTTGCACCTTTCTTTTCGATGTACCCGATTTCTGAAGCTGAAGGTCACCGCTGCGTAACTGGATCTCTCACAGGTGACACTACTGAAAATAATTAATACAATATGTCGTAATGTTTACTGTTTGTTTTCAATTTTAAGTATAATTTTTGAGTGTCGACTTTAGTGTTTAGATCTAGTGGATGTTCTTCTATTTCGAATGGCTTCCTTATTATGCGTTACAACTTACGCTCTATGTTGTTGGCATCTTAGTTTTATCAAAATCGATCTTGTGTGATGTTTCCTGTATTTGATGCGACGTTCATCCTTTCTAGAATAAATTCTGCGCTTCGTCTTACCGATGTATGTACTGTTGCAGTGTGCAACGACACTTTGGTTTTTGGGTTTGGTAGTACGATTAAGATCTTCCTGGCTGTGTTAAATATTGTCCATATGTTGTTATTCTTTAATATACTGGACATTCTGTAGGTAGTTCCTTTAGTGTAAGGTAGATGTGCTCTGGCAATTGGTTCTTCTTCAGTTTCCTCCGGTTTTAGTTTTAGTGGTTTGCAAGGCTGCTTTAGCACGTTTGAGTATCCATTGTCAATAGTGCAGTTTTCAGTTTGTCCACTTTGTCGACGTAGTCTTTGTCTGCTAGTCTTTTCGACCTCGTTATCAAAATTTCTGCGCTTAATTAAAATACCTGCACGCAAAGTCATATCAGCGAACATAGATTCAATCTGTCATAAAAATTCTAGTAACAAGAAAGGAAAGGCTATCAGGAGAAGACAACATTGAAAATTGAAAATAGCGCTGTTGACAAACGAATGCTCAAAAAATAAGTGTAAAGCAGCTTCAAAACCATTAAGACCAAAAACGGAGGAAACCCAAGCAGGATCAGTTGCTAGGGTACACCAGCCTTACATCAAAGAAACTAACAACAGAATGAGCTAAACCTAAACACTAGGGCCCACTCTCAAAGATTGCCCAACGACTTACTTCAAAGACAGGAACAAGTTGTAAAGTACATGTACTACCTGCAAGAGCAGATAACATCAGTTTTGTTCAAGCAACGAGTCTAGCACGGGAAAACTTAATAATAACTAAGCGATTTATTCAAAACGTCGTCAATCCAGCGGTTCCTTGAAAAACCAATGAAATGGAGAAACTACAAAGTCGAGAATTACCCGACAGAAGAATATGGTTTATACAACTGTTATCATGTACGTTAATGCAAGATCCTGTTGGTTAACATGGTATATATATATATATATATATATATATATATATATATATATATATATATATATATATATATATATATATATATATATATATATATATATATATATATATATATATATATATATATATATATATATATATATATATATATATATATATATATTAAGCTTCTATCAAATGTAGGAATGTAATTCATAGTCCCTGTAGCTCAATTAATAAGGTCTCGTCTAATCAATGAGAGAATATGGCTCAAATCCCATTCGAGGATGTTTCTATACATTATATATATATATATATATATATATATATATATATATACACACATTATTTATATTAGTTAAATTTATATAGATTTGATTTCTGTTGTAGTTTAATATGAAACATCTACGTTTCGAAGACACCATGTCCCCTTTTTTATGATTTTTTAAATATTGAAACTTGATTGTGCGTTAACTTAGTATTTTATTCCATTATATATTCGTAATTTCACAATCAAAACCCTCTTTATTCAGTTGTTCACCGTTTACAAACAATGGTTTCTCATCAAAAATAACTTGGATAAAAGATACGTTCATTACCAGCCGTGGCCTACTGCAGCTCTACGTCAATTGCGCTAACGCGATTGACTCAATCGGCCTTTGTAATCAAAACATATATATATATATATATATATATATATATATATATATATATATGAAATTTATATTAGTTAAATTTATATGGATTTGATTTGTGTTGTAGTTTTATATGAAACATCTACGTTTCGAAGACACCATCTCCTTTTCTATGATTTTTTTAAATATAGAAATTTGATTGTGCATTAACTTAGTAGTTTTTTGCATTATATATTCGTAATTTCACAATCAAAACCATCTTTATTCATTTGTTCACCGTTTATAAACAATAGTTTCTCATCAAAAAGAACCTGTATAAAAGAAACCTTCATTACCTGCCGTGGCCTACTTCAGCTCTACGTCAATTGCGCTAACGCGATTGACTCAATCGGCCTTGTAATCAAAACATATATACATATATATATATATATATATATATATATATATATATATATATATATATATATATATATAATTTATATTAGTTAAATTTATATAGATTTGATTTGTGTTGTAGTTTTATATGAAACATCTACGTTTCGAAGACACCATCTCTCCTTTTCTATGATTTTTTTAAATATAGAAATTTGATTGCGCATTAACTTAGTAGTTTTTTGCATTATATATTCGTAATTTCACAATCAAAACCATCTTTATTCATTTGTTCACCGTTTATAAACAATGGTCTCTCATCAAAAAGAACCTGGATAAAAGATACGTTCATTATCAGTCGTGGCCTATTTGAGCTCTACGTCAATTACGCTAACGCGATTGACTCAATCGGCCTTGTAGTCAAAACACAGTAAATTTCGCGTCTTATACTTTATTAATGCTTGATTAATAATATTATTAACAGATAATTATTAGTGACACTGAAGGTAATCTTATAATAGAAATTAGAAACTATAGAAACACTATGCGGATGTTTTTCAGAGTAACTTGATTTATGTTAAAAAATATGGAGTGCACTGGATTCAAAATACATTAATACGTTTAAAAGCAAATATCTCAGAAACTATTAAATTTAAACACCCCGGATAAGTAAATCTTTTTTGTTAAGAAAGAATGAGAGATTAAGATTTTTCGATCAATTATGGCATACAGGGTGGCGCAAAGATTTTCTGACAGGTTATTTACTAAAATAATGCTGTAACTGGCGCCCTCTACAAGTCTGGACAAAATTATGGCCATAATCTTATTTCTCATACCCATATACCGAGTTTCATGCAAAAATCTAAAAAACTTCTCAAGCAATGAGGAGAAATAGAAAATAAAATTACAACTTTGACAGCCTGTATCTTTTCACCTATCAATATTTGGACTAAGGTATGTTCGGTTCTATCGATATATTTTGGGCTCTAATATCTCCAGTTTCGAGATTTCCCAACCTTTCACAGACATCCTGTATAACTGGTGAAGCATTTAGTTCAAGATCTAGGAAAAAGCACAGCAAAAACCCCTAGACAAAGCTAAAATTAAAATTAAAATTAAGACGCGCCATTATGCCTTTTTTAATTACAAGACGACAAAACCTATTTAAACGGAGATTCTTTTCTTGTATATTAAAAGTTTTGGGGTCTTTGTATATCTCAATAGCTTCACGTTGTAAACGTACATAATAATGAGCTTGTCAGGACAATAGTTCCATATTATCTAATTGAATGACATGATTTAAATTATTCAAGACATGGTCAGCAACTGCAGACTTCTCTGGTTGACCTAATATACAAAATCTCATATTTCCTTTATGTCTTGTATCAAAGCTAGGGTTTGTTGTTCCGATGCATACTTTTCTACACGAACAAGGTAACTTATACAATTTTTAATATAATGTGGGTGTTTTACCTATATGTGGTTGTAATAGAAAAGTTAGATATTTTGCAAGATTATATGTAGGAGAACCAATTTTGCAAACAATAGGCCTTAAAGGAATACTAGGTTTATGGACTTTTGGTAAACCATACAGTTTTGGTGAAAGAGCTTCAGATTTGGTTAGTTTGTTTTTTATTCCTTCAGGAATAGATGAAAAAATAATAAGTTCTTTAGTTTTTAAAAGAAACTTTGTTGTAGGATCTTTTGGTAGTGCACTATAAGTCTCGCGTCCCAACAGTTGTTCCATTATTCTATTCTATAGTTGGATTTATACGTTTATCGAACTGTTACATTAATAGCAGGCCTTTTTCATGTATTCAATTTTTCAAATTTTACAAAATTATTTCAACACCTTTAACAATTTTAGTATATAATATTGCTACTGGTGAAGATAACTGTAAGTGTTATCGAAACATTTAGATTGCATAACTTGAATATACATATACACCGTTAAAAAACGCAAAAAAGGTAAGTATTTTAAAGTTTACATTTTCATATTTCAGTCCTTTATGGGGATGAAACCTATCGTTCTATTAGACAATTGGAAAAGTTAAGGAAACGTAAAGCACAATATATTATCCAACCACCATCCACGTCAAAAAATGTGTGTAATTAAATCTTTAGTTCGTCGAGCAAATATAATTGAAAGAATCCTAATTAACTATGGTATTAGGACTGTTTCAAACCCATTATCTTTTTCCCGAGTGTATAAGTTATCTTAGTCATGTGCAAAAGTAAATATTTGAACAACAAACCCTAGCTTTCATACAAGACGTGAAGAATATATGAGATTTTGTAGATTAGGTCAACCAGAGAAGTCTGCAGTATCTGACCATGCCTTGAATAATTTAAATCATGATATTCAATTAGATAATATGGAAATATTGTCAAAAGAAACTTATTATTATGTTCGTTTAAGGTGAAGCTATTAAGATGTACAAACACCCTAATAATTTTAATAGATAAGAAGAAATTCTCCGTTTAAATAGGCTTTGGCACCTTGTGTTTAAAAAAGGGCATAATGGTGCGTCTTAATTTTAATTTTAGCTTTTGGTATGTCTAGGTTTCTTGCTCTGTTTTTCCTAGTTCTTGAATTAAATGCTTACCAATTATATGTTAAATTACCACAACTTGGTTAAATTTTGTTAAATTTGTTTTTTGGTTGACATTTTTCATCGTTAGACTTCGAGCGTTGAATGGTGTTCTGATTTGTCATCTTGAAGACAGTTTAACAATATTTAATTTTTTAATGATCTAGTTATTTTTTACACACATTTTATTCTATAGTATACGTTTATCAAACTGTTATATTAATATCAAGCTTATGTTTATGTATTAAATTTTTCAAATTTCACAAAATTATTTCAACATCTTCAACGATTTTAATAGATAATATTAATAAGATAAAATTTAAGACGAAACACTAGATTCATTTTTAACGTTTCGGTTTATTTAGTTCGTAAACCATTTTCAAAATAAATGTACACGAGATGACATGACAGTTAAATGTGACAATGAGACAAATTGTACGTTATAAATTTATGTTGATGAAAAAATTGAATATGTTAACTCTGGAGTGACACCCGTGTTATTGAAGCAATTTTAAGGTTGCCATATCCATCTGCGTATTTAGGGATGGTTTTAGATCGTAAATATACAAAGCTTCCTTTACACTAAGATCATTGGCATTTTTAGCTATATCCAATATCGTGAAGTCATTGCTGGTGATTTCATGATCTTGCTCAAGACGATGTTGAAACACTGCTGAATTGGTTATGGTTAAAGATCTTTTTCCAAGACGAGGAGTTAAACCTAAATGTTCACAGCGTCTATTAGTAAAATGCCTACGGGTTTTCCCAAGGTATATAGCATTTCAGCTATTACATTTAAACTTATGAATGATATTCGGCGAAATATCATCCGGAAGTACATCCTTAACTCGAAAATGAGAACCAATCCTGCTCAATGTGGTAAATGCAAAATGTAATTTAATTGTTGGAAAAGGTTTTTTAAGAAATCTTCTATATACTTTGTTTGTCTTCTTCAGGTTTTGGAGGACCAACAAACTTCTTTTGTAAAACTTTTCTTATGCAGTTATTGATGAAATTTAACAAAAATGTTTTTTAATTTTTGAGATTCTATATGTAGTAAATCGTAAGAAGCACAAAGCATATATGCTCTATGTAGTAGAATTTTAATCAATCTTGTTTTGTATTTATTTGGAAGGACACTGTCAACATTATTATATAATCCATTAAAAGTCAGTTTTCTATACTGACGTAGAAAAGCCGAAATTTGATTTAATTACATTCATTCCTAGAAATGGTAATATGTTATCTTTTTCTATTTCACAACTAAATTTTATATTGGGGTGTTGGCTGTTCAAGGAATTTATTGATTTGATGTTCATGTTTAAAAAGAAGAAAAGTATTATCTACATAACGTCTGTAGAAAAAAGGTTTAAAGTTATTAGGACAGTTTTCTAGCCATAATTTCTCATAAAATACCAGGAATGCATTAGCTAAAGTCGGTCCTAAAGGGCTGCCCATAGCGACACCGTCAGTTTGCTTGTAGTATGTTATTGAAAATAAAATAATTTTCTTTAGTAGCTAAAACTAATGAATATTTAAATTTAGATTTGGTGAGATTTAATAATTTAGAAGAGCCAGCTGAAAATAAGGAATTAGTAATAACGTCGTTGGTTTCGTCCAAAGGTATATTCGTAAATAAATTTTCAACGTCAAAACTAACCATGAAATTATTTCTTAAATCAGAAAGTGATGCAATTTCTTTAGCAAAAGAAAAACTATCCTTAATAGTAAATTCATTCTTAGTAAGCGGAGATAAATGGGAAACCATAAATTTTGCTAAAGTATAGTTAGATGTGTTGATCGAACTAAGGATGGGTCTTAAAAGTATAGAGGGTTTCTGTATTTTTGAACGGCCATAGAGTCAACCAGGTTGTGATCCAATAGGTGAAACTGTCTGCCATTTTCTTGTTAATGTTTTTAAGAGTTTTCCGAAATTTGTCTTCTATTGACAAGATAGTTTTAAATAAATCATTGTAAGGAATAATTTGAAATTTTGGTATATCAGAAAGGATAGAAAACATTTTCTTTATATAGTCAGAACGGTGCATTAATACTATCCCATTTCCTTTATCTGGTCTAATGATTATTAGATATTTATTCCTTTTTAGGTTATGCAATGCAGAAAATTCCTCTTTGTTTAAATTTGCTGGTGGTAGTCGACAAAAATTAAGAGGATTCAAAGCAATATCTTTGAGTAGAGTTGTAATACCTGGCCAAGTTATATTTGAATCAGGTTGTAAACAAGAGTTAGGATTATCATTGGCGAATCTGAAAAGTTGTCGAGCAGTATTTTGCATAGGCAAAGCAATATCTATAAAACTGATTTTCTGTGGAGTTATGGCAAAATTTAAACCTTTTAATAGGACTTGTTTCTCGGGGTCAGAAAGTAATATTAAAAAGAAGAAGAAATATTAAAAATAACTTCCTTTGACGTCAATAGTGGAACAGATTTTTGTGAATTAATAAGTCTATTTATTTTGTTAATATGTGCAGTGGAGATTTTAGATAAATATTTGTTGATAGAATGATTCCATTTAGTTGATACCCATACATAATCAAGAAAAGGTATTGTTGGTATAAAGGTATGAATTTCATTTTAAGCTGTTCTATGGAAAAAATGTGATCTTCGTTGATGCGCGATTTATTTCTTGCCTAAGTAATTCTCGTTGAGTGGTTCTTCTAAGTATGGAATTTCGTAGGTAACTGTTGGACAATTTGAAGTTCAAAAATTTGGATATTACGTTTTGTTCAAGGCACGATTTTAAAATTTTTAATGTCTAGTAAGGAACGGCGATGTTTGAATAATTTGTCTTCAATACTTCTTGATGGATTTAGAATAGGGCGGCTATAATGTTTACATAGATATCACGATAACGATTTGCCCTTGAATTTAATTAATAAGATCAAATTTAAGACGAAACACAACACTACATTCGTTTTTAACGTTTCGGTTTATTTAGTTCGTAAACCATTTTCAAAATAAGATATTACTAGACGAAGATAACTGTTTACATTCTCATAATAAAACATTATAATGGTATTAGGTTAAAAATCATTCAAAAACTTGTATATTTGACTATCTCAATTTCTATTGAATTTTTCTTGAGAGCAATACATATGTTACTAACAAGAATAACGGTAAATTGACAAATTTGAAATTAAGTCAGTTAAATTTTGTTTAATAAAGTACCTGGCAAACCTTTCCAATATTTTTTACTATTAATTTTGCTATAAACTTCTCTTTTTTTTATAAATAATTGCCTTGTCTAAAATTATTCTACTAATATAATCAACATTGTGCTTAAAATTTAAGATATGTTGAGTCCAAGCGGCAACAAAAAATTGAAAAATCGATAGATCGGTCTCATTAAGATAGTCCTGTTAAAAAATGTTCATTTTATTTAATATTTACAGGATTTTATTACTTTATATTTAACAAAATTTACTCATTCGAGTCGTATCTAATTATTTTTTACTTATTATAAGCTACATAAATACTTTGACAATTTTGTCGTTTAATTGTAACAAAAAGCCAAATCTATGATTGAAAGTTCAATTACTCAAAGAGTTAGAAGTCTTAAGAAGCTCACATTATAGTAGGATTGTAGCGTAAGCCTATTTATAAACCCTTTTAGAACACAAAATTGCTTCTTGAATTAATAATTACTGTACTACTGTAATATCAAACTATTTACTAAAAAACCGAACTATCCGTAAACAAAAGATACAACAAATTTTTGCATAATAACTTTTACTATTTTCTCAATTTCTTAATGTCGTCACTTACCCTGTCTCCGTTAAGTTTTGTCAACGGATCTAGAAACTTTGTAACGATAATGGGCTTTTTAATGAAGACATTTAGTTAAAAATAAGGAAATTCATCAAACTGCCGCAGTTTGACATTAGTTCAATTTTTGTTGGTCAGATCTGCAAGAGTTTTTAAATGAGGATACTATTTTAATTTAAATAAACCAATTGTAGCAATTAGGTCGACAAATTCGAATGCTTCAATTTCATGTAACACGCGAGGGATAACGAACGTGTTTTTTAACATTAAAATTAAATTGAATATAGTGTATATCCAATAAATGCAAAGTTTTATCGTGTTATTCCTAAAACAGTTGTGACAAATAATTGAGTGAAAGGAATGTATTATTTTACTATCAAGCTCATTTTTATGTAGTAGCAGTAAATGACAAGGTATTTTAGCTCAAACAATTTCAGCTTGATTATTTTTAATTTAACGTAGTTTAAAACGCATTTCCAATCCCGCATTGTCATCTATCCGCATTAATGAACCAAAAAAAGTGTTCAATCTGCAATACAAAAACAAATTTATTAAATATAGTGGTTTCTTTTCATTAGCTTGAATTTAATGCAAAAGATTTGCATATGAAATGCAAAGCTGTGAATGCATTCACAAAGTGCAAATGGTCTAGTAAAACTACTTCGCTTGTTTTTTGTTTCCCCACTGGCACGTTTTCAAATGCAGCTTTAATATTTTAAAAGTCTTAAGCAGCTTAACCTTTAAATATTAAAAGTAAGATTCACAATTCTTTTACTTCTAAATAAAAAGTTTTTACTTTTTTAATTTAATTTCTTAAATAGACATTAAGAGGCGCTCTTCAGGATATTAAAATATGGAAATTCCAAAATCCTTTTTGCAACACTTTTCTAACCAAAGCATGAAAGTTAATTATGACTGATGAGCATTGATTCAGTTAAGAGATTCGTAAATACTGTGTTAAACAAAATCAAGTTAGATATTAATCTTAATAGAACGCTACGAATTACAAAAACAAAATTTTAACAAACATTCCACCTTGATTTTAAAGCATTTCTAACGTGATTTATCCTTCGCTGTGTAGGTTGAAATTGGTTCTAACATGAATTCTACTCGATTACCTAGTTTTGTCACTTCTGTCTGATGATTGAATGTAATAAAAACTGCATACTTTTTCTTTCACATTTTTATGTAGAATATGATTCCTTGACTTGATATCCAAACTATAATTGTAACAAATCCGTTCACTGAGGATTTAATGAACATCTTTTACACAAATGCGACAAAGTTTATCTCCTTAGGGGGCAATACACTTTTGCTAGAGATATATGTACAATGACGATTTCAATTCTATAATAATTTTGAGTCTCGCAATAGTTCTGTTTAAGTTAATTAAGAATGATATAGTACCGCAAACGAATAAAAGAATATATCAACTACGTATATATATTATATATATATATATATATATATATATATATATATATATATATATATATATATATATATATGTACAACGTGTCCAGATAAGACTTTCCAGCATGGGGATCTTGCTTATTATAAAAGATACAGATTTGGTTAAATTAGATGAATTACTCCTAAGGATTAGTGAAATTATAGGACACTCTCCAATTTCAAATTTCCATGTATTTTAAGATTATGGCAAGAAAAAGAAATTCAAATTTCTTTTTCTTGTAATATTTTTTTATATTAGACATATAAATTTTATTTGCACTTTCTTAAGATATTTTTATGCAGAATTTAAATATCAATTTGGATTTTTTTTGCACTTTCTATTTTTAGTTTCAACCCCTAAATTAAATTTTTCTTATGGAACGACAAGTCGGCTTTGAAATAATTGATCGTGTTTTTTATCCTCTTTACAATGATATAGCACATGTACTATCTATTTTAAAACAACAAAGAAAATTTAAAAAATGTATTTTATTAAAGACTCTAACAATAAGCAGGCCGTGAAACATAAAACACAATCGAATTTAATGTCACTTAAAATTATTCGTTCCAGAATATTTTGTGTCAAACATGGATTTATTTACTAATACTGAAAAGTTTGATATGTTGAGTTGTTACATCTTGTCTCATAAAACAGTATAGAAGCTGAACGGATGTACTTGAGGCTGTATCCTGAAAGAAGGCAGCCCAGTGCTCGTACGTACAGAAATTTGGTAATTAATTTAAGAGAATATGGTTCATTTTCAAAACCTACTAGAAATCCGAAATTACGGAATGAAGATGCAGAACTAAATGTATTACAATCAGTTATTGAAAATCCTTCAACATCTGTTAGAGAAATTGAACATAACACTGGTATTTCGAAAACTACATCACAAAGAATTTTAAAACGTCACAGGTATCATCCGTATAAGTACACCATTCTGCAAGGACTTAGAGATGGAGATCAGGAGAAGATTACAATTTTGCCAATGGTATGTTAATCAATGTGAGAATAACGATAATTTTCCAGCTACGATTTTGTGGTCTGACGAAAGCAGATTTATAAATAATGGCCTTTTCAATCGGCACAATGTTCACTTTTAGGACCGTGAAAATCCTCACGTTGTTAAGGAAAGTCGGCATCAAGTGAGATTTGGTTTTAACGTCTAGTGTGGCATTTTGGAGCTAAACTTATTGGGCCCATATTTTTTAACGAAACATTAAATAGTGAAAGGTATTTGAATTTACTACAAACTGATTTAGAAAATAAACTTGATGATTTACCACTGATTGAGAATATTAATATCTGCTTCCAACAAGATGGCGCCCCACCCCACAATTCAAACATCATCAGCGAATATCTTAATAATCGGTTTTCAAATTCATGGATTGGTAATCGAGGGCCGATTTTATGGCCACCTAGATCTCCAGACTTAACGCCCTTGAACTTTTTCCTTTGGGGCTACGTAAAAAATCGAGTGTACGTGCAAACATTTGAGAATGCCGAAGATCTTCGTGAAGCTGTTCTTGCAGCATTTGGAAGCATTAACCGCCAAAAACTACGCAGAGCAATTACGTCGACACTGCGCAGGGCACAATTATGTTTAGAACGGAATGGTCAATTGTTTGAACATCTTTTATAATTGGATAATTATCTCCGATGCTATTACCTGCTTAACTCTTGTTGTTATCTATTATTTGTCGTTTTCTCATGTTTCACGGCCTACTTATTGTTAGAGTCTTCAATAAAATACGTTTTTTTAAGTTTTCTTTGTTGTTTTTAAAAATAAATAGTACATGTGCTATATCATTGTAAAGAGGATAAAAAAACACGATCATTATTATTTCAAAGCCGACTTGTCGTTCCATAAGAAAAATTTAATTTAGGGGTTGAAACTAAAAATAGAAAGTGCAAAAAATCCAAATTGATATTTAAATTCTGCATAAAAATATCTTAAGAAAGTGCAAATAAAATTTATATGTCTAATATAACAAAAGATATTACAAGAAAAAGAAATTTGACATTTTTCTTTTCTTGCCATAAGTCTTAAAATACATGGAAATTTGGAAATTGGAGTGTCCTATAATTTCACTAATCCTTAGGAGTAATTCATCTAATTTAACCAAATCTGTATCTTTTATAATAAGCGAGATCCCCATGCTGGATATGTTATCTGGGACACGTTGTATATATATATATATATATATATATATATATATATATATATATATATATATATATATATATATATATGGAAGAAGAGGTTACATCTAAAAACAATTTTCAGGAGAGCATTAAATTGTTTGAAGTTTTGCGATTATATCTAAACAACAACGTATTGAGCTAACATTTTTTTATATTATAGTGTTCTTCTAGACTTACTAAGATTATGCGTGTCACTATTTTCTGAAAATTGAAGTTTAGGAGAATTTGAAAAATTTAACTTCCTTCCTCATAAAATAATGCAACATCTTTTCTCTATTTTAGGGTTGCATTGCAAAAATTTATGGAAACTATTATTAGTAAAGCAAAAAAACTCAATTAACAGCAAATTTTCTTTTAGCTGATACACCTCAATGGTATAATACCAAAAAATATGTTAGATACACTAAATACCAGGTTTGTCAGCTGTTTGTGAGCTGAACTTTGGTTATATCAATCTTTCTTCGGCAATTTGTAATTTGTGTCTCATTATAGTCAAGCTGCTCAAATGACGTACTATAATAAATGGTGCCCTGATGATCTTTGCTCACCTGAAGTACTTTTATATCATTAAGCTTCACATTCTTTAAGTTGATAAACAAATCTGCTGCTAGAGCTTTAAGATCAAGGATATACGAGTGACATAATTCAATTACTTTATACGACAGGCACTTCTTTTTGTAATATCTAATAATACAGACGTATTGGTCCGGTGAGTATATGGATTTGATTTTTTTAACTTTGTGGTTGTGCATTTCTATCTTGGTTAACAGTTCTCATACAGTCTGATAAAAATTCTCTTTGTTTTTCAATATCTTGCAATATCCAATAGTCGCTAAAAATTTTCTTCCGTTTATGTTGAGCTATCTGTTCTGAGCATTTCAACTTGCACTTCTGGCCACATGCTAGCAAGGTGTTACTTTTCGGGTTACATTACATTTTCATTTTTTACCGTCTTTGGTTTTCTTAACAATTTTAGCGACATACTCCTGACCGCTATTTCTTAACCTTTGTGCCTGAGCTTTTTGCCACATGTTGGGACTTTTCTTTCTTTTCTTGCTTGTTTTCTCTGCACAGGACGTATTTTTTACTTTTCTTTTTTTACATTTGGATTGTACTTGGACTTCTTCATTGTCAGAAGAGCTATCTTTGGAGACTGCCACAGTGTAGGTGGCATATACTTCTTTTAGATGAAAGTGATTCGGATCTCCATTCAGTTTGTAACGTGCAAAAATTGATATCGTATCTTTTTCGGATCGATATCGGATCTTTTCTTTGATTACTGTTCCTATAGATTAACCAAATAAGTATCTGTGAATTGAACATTTAGTGTTGTGATGTAATAGTTAATCGTTACTTATTTCTCTACCATAATGATTTAAATTTTCTCTATTTACTGCCTTTACCATTTACGCTACAATTCGTATTTAATTAAATTATGTCTTTTTCTTATTCTATAAAATTTTATACTAGCGCCATCTATGCGATGTATGTGGGTTCAAGTTAACTTCCAAATGTATACATTTTACAGGTATCTGTTACTTTGCTAAATCACCACTAGATGGTGATACCATTAAATAATTATATATTACTAAAATTTCTTTATTTAAAATACATCTGTTTAACATTTTTATTATAACCAAGATTTGATAAGAATATTTTGTTGAACACCTTTTCCTAACGTGTGGTTTCTCTAAAATGGCCATTTTGTGTGATGTGATACATTTTTAGAAAATTTTTCTTGTTGCTGTTTATTAGGTGTGTATCACTATTTTTGTATGAGAATTTTTCATATAAAAGTATTCCTTTCTCTCTTTTGTAAGGTGATATAATCGCTATTGATGCGGACGTAAAAAAATGTTACTTGTACAAAAGAAGTAAGTTCGCTCTGCTTCTTTCAACTTTGTTGTAATTGGAATCTTTCTTTCTGGCTTAACATACGAAAATTAAATACTGTTTCTTAAAATAATTATCATTTGACCAGATCGCGTTAAATCATCACATAGAGCTCGTCTTCGATCTACAGAGGTAAAACAACATTAGAGGAATAAATTGCTATTATATATCGTACCTTATTTTTAGGTTTTCTCCTTTCTCGTGCTTCGTTCTCGCCGTTTTCTTTACGTATTCGTTGAATATCTGTTAGTGCACCTTTCGTCTCGCTTTTGGTTTTGCTACGATGTTCTTATCTGGGATTGCTCGTAAATGACTAGTAGCTGTACTGCAATTACGTTCGTCTCGTTATTGTTGATGTTACATTGTAATTGGAGGTTAGGAGTATGGAATTTAAACTGTACTAACTAAAGATCAAGTACTCGTTCAATACCAGGTCAGATTGTTCCTTTATTGGATGTAATAATAAACACTGTATTGCTGAGTTTACTTTGCCGAACCTGTTATAAGTTATACGCTGCTTTCAGCAGGGATCACTAGAGCCTCTACATAAGATTAAGTGCATTTTGATTAACCACATTACAAAGAATTTTAATAAATTGCTTACGTTTGCTATAACCTCGGGTCTTCATATTTCATTAATTACTTTGCTTTACTTCTGAGTTTCTTCTTTTTTTATAAATATGGCTGTCACTTTTCGTTTTGTCGTCTTACGAAGTCTGAATTAATTTATGAATTATAGTCTAGGGGTTTAGATTGTAATGTTAATGTCGAACCTTTACGTAAATCAGTACGATTCCATTTGCAGAGGATAAAACTGCTTTAAATTCTGTTATTAGGGAATTGTATACTGGCATCGACTCTTTTACTGGTGATTGAACTTCTTATTCTTTCATTCGTATGAGTACTTTACTGCTTCATTCGCGAAAGCTTTGTGAATTAATGATTACTTCGGAAGCAGAAATCACTCAAAGGAATCAATTGCTGGTTGAACTACAAAATTTTAAACCGGACCTTAAACAAAAGGGTAAACGTGTCACCTTTTCTGATTTGGTTTCTTCACCAATAATTGGCCCGAGTGCTAATTCTGCGGTTCATGACGAATCGGAACCAATGGACGTAGAACCACCTCTACTTTCGTCTGATGATGATGCTGATGTGTCTCGGGGTACTTCACCTTTTACTTTTACACCTTCCCTAAGTCACTTTTCTATTACTAAATTGGGTCTATCATTCTCTAGCGACCGAACTTCTTTATTTGACTTTCCGACACGTGTGGAAGAGTTAAACACGAATTATCTTCGTGAAGGATGTAGTTACTTTACTTAAAACTGAATTGCTACCGTTAGATTATGATGAGCGGTTACTAGATGAGATTAAGTCTAGAACTATGGGTCCTTCGGAAACCATAAGTGTGTATGCAGCTGTGATGCAGAGTCTTTTTCAAAGACTTACTGTTCCACTTCCTGATCATAAACAATTATACTCTGTACGCCATAACCTAGCACCATTTTACCAAAATGCTTTAGCTTTAACTGATGTGTCTACGCTTTCCCAATTTATAGTTTTAGGGAAAATGATCGAACAAAATAAATACTTTACGGAATCTTTTAAACCTCCACCCTCAAAGAAAACTCCACAACATTTGGAACCTAGTATAGCTTATGTCGATTCACTTGCTGATTTTTCTAATCCTTCTACTTCTTGACCACCTTCGAGAAAACCAACTACTACTACTGTCTCTCAACCTTCTTAATCTGATAACTTACCTTCAAATACGGATAGTCTTCGCTACTGGAATTGCTCTGGGGGGTGGACATGCTTCACCACCTTGTCCACAACCACAAAATAAACATTGTTACGGCTATGGTAAACCCGTATGCGTATCAAGACCTTTAAACTAACTGATGAATCTTCTAACCGAGGAGAGGATTCTATCATATCTATAATCTCGGACACTGCTTTCTCTGGTGTACCTGATTCGTGACGTATCCTCCTTGATTATATCTTCGCTAGTGTCCGTGATAATGAACGACCATATCTTAATGCCAAAATTTTTAGTTATACTTTTCATGGCCTTGTGTACTCTGGGGCTTCTCGCACTATTTTAGGAAATTCGAGTTGGCACATATTACAAAGTTTAGGTCTATCTTTATACGTGGCTGCATGTACTCTTGCAAATGGTAACACTTGTAATATTCTAGGTACCAATAGAGAGTCTAAAACAATTATCTTAGATGTACTAGTGGTGTCTGAAGTACATCATAAATTAATTTTGGGAGACAATAAACTGCGTCCCAGATCTTCATAATGGACAGTGGACATTTGGTAACAATACTTGTGTAGAATCTATTTCTTCTGAACACTTAAGTTCTTTCTCTGATCTTCCTTCGTCTCAACAATCTTCTCTAAAAACCTTGCTGGATGAATCTTTTCAAAATACTTCTACTTTGAGATGTACTACTCTAGAACACCACGACATTCGAACTACTGCTGAACCAATTAAACAGCGATATTATACACTCTATCTTGCTTTACAACATGTAGCTAACGTCGAATTAGACACTATGTTTCAATTGCGGGTAGTAGAACCTTCTAATAGTCCGTGGTCTAGCCCAACTGTCTTGGTCAAAAAGAAAGACGACTATAATCGCTTTTGCGTGGACGCTCGCAAGGTAAATTAAATTTCAATGCACTTTTTGCAATCTAAGCAGAGGATATTAGTTTAATTACTCTCTCTACTACTGTCTCTTCACTAAGCTTACCATATTCATAACATTAATCATTTCCCCACTTCTTTTCATAGCTTCTCGGACAAACGTGACACTAACCCATTTTGTTTCAGATTATAAGACCTCTCTGGTGTATTAAACAAAAACTATGAATTTAATGAGCACTTGTTAGCAAAAAGATGAAATTGTAATAATGGTATCGGAAACAATAAATATTTCCGACTTGACCTCAACTTCTGATTGAATAAAATATTATAGCGTCTTAAAACAATAATAAATTAATAAAGATTCAAACTTTAATAAACATGAATCTACCTTAATTAATTTCATATTTTGTTAATTTTAATTATTATTCTTATCTCGAGGGGTATTATTCCGTTCTAAACACACACACACACACACACACGCACACGAACAAGATCACACACACGCACACGCACATGCAACGCACACTCCCACGCACACGGACAAGCACACACATACGCACAGGCACACGCACACGTACACACACACACACGTACACACACACTCACACTCACACGCACACGCATACGTACATGCCACGCACACGCCCACGCACACGGACACGCACACGCACACGTACTCAAACACACACTCACAATGACACTCACAATCACACTCACACTCACACGCACATGCACACGCACAAGGACACGCACACAAGCAAAGCACGCAACACGCAGACGCGACGCAGACGCAGACGCAGACGCAGACGCAGACGCAGACGCAGACGCAGACGCAGACGCAGACGCAGACGCAGACGCAGACGCAGACGCAGACGCAGACGCAGACGCAGACGCAGACGCAGACGCAGACGCAGACGCAGACGCAGACGCAGACGCAGACGCTGACGCAGACGCAGACGCAGACGCAGACGCAGACGCAGACGCAGACGCAGACGCAGACGCAGACGCAGACGCAGACGCAGACGCAGACGCAGACTCAATCGCATACGTGAACCGAAGCGCTATCGCGAACACACGAACACGAACACCACACCAACACCAACACCAACACCAACACCAACACCAACACACACCACACCAACACACACCAACACACACACACACCAAACACACACAAACACAACACCAACAAAACACAAACACCACACACACCAAACACAAACACACAAACACAAAACACAAACAAAAACATAACAAACAAACCAAATCCAAACCAAACGCAAACCAAACCAAACGCAAACGCAAACGCAAACGCAAACGCAAACGAAACGCACGCAAACGCAAACCAAACAACACAAACACAAACACAAACACAAAACACAACACAAACACAAACCAAACAAAACACAAACACAAAAACACAAACACAAACACAAACACAAACACAAACACAAAACACAAACACAAACACAAACACAAACACAAACAAAAAACAAAACACAAAACAACACAAACACAAACACAAACACAAAACAAACACAGACACAACACAATACAAGAACAGACACAGACACAGACACAGACACAGACACAGACACAGACACAGACACAGACACAGAACAGACACAACACAGAACAGACACAGACACAGACACAGACACAGACACAGCACAGACACAGACACAGACACAGACAAGACACAGACACAGAACAGACACAGACACAGACACAGACACAGACACAGACACAGACACAGACACAGACAAGACACAGACACAGACACAGGACAGACACAGACACAGACACAGACACAGACACAGACACAGACACAGACACAGACACAGACACAGACACAGACACAGACACAGACACAGACACAGACACAACACAGACACAGACACAGACACAGACACAGACACAGACACAGACACAGACACAGACACAGACACAACACAGACACAGACACAGACACAGACACAGACACAGACACAGACACAGACACAGACAGACACAGACACAGACACAGACACAGACACAGACACAGACACAGACACAGACACAGACACAGACACAGACAGACACATATGCAGACGCAGATGCAACAGACATGAACACAGACACAGACACAGACACAGACACAGACACAGACACAGACACAGACACAGACACAGCACAGACGACAGGACCAGACGCAGGCAGACACAGATACGGACACAAACACAGACACAGACACAGACACAGACACAGACACAGACACAGACACAAACACAAACACAAACACAAACACAAACACAAACAAACACAAACACAAACACAAACACAAACACTAACACAAACACAAACACGAACACGAACACGAATACGAACACGAACACAAACACAAACACAAACACAAACACAAACACAAACACAAACACAAACACAAGCACAAACACAAACACAAACACAAACACAAACACAAACACAAACACAAACACAAACACGAACACAAACTCAAACACAAACACAAATACATACACAAATACACCACACACACATACACACACCTTCCAGAGTATCCTTACATAAAGTTAAAGGACAAACCACATCACCACCCGACCTGGCTACGATCCGTAGTTACAAACGTTAGTTGACGAGCAAGACGACTAGCAGGCTATCGTATTGAAAACTGATTTACTACAAAATGGATTTAGGAACAAGGATGTCCAGAAAAAATCAAGATATTAAGAAAATATGACATAAAGACCCACCACTAACCAAACATTGCAACGGTTCTGCTGAACCCGGAAACCAAAACGAACTTAGAAGACCAAGGAGTTTTCGAGATTTCATATGGAGATTGAGAAACACACATAGGTCAAACAAATAGTTCGAAGATACCAAATAATAACGAGTTGTAAGGTTATTTTGACGCCCCATGTATATGCAGTAATTTGATAACGTTTGCAACGTATTTTGGATTTAAAAAGTGAGTTTGCAAGAAGAAAAATTTTTTTTTGTTTATGTGTAATGTAAGTTGGTGAAAATGATGCGCCACTGGGATTTAATGATACATTAGTTATCATATGAAAGAATATTTGAGTGTTGTAGAAAGATTTTTATGTTGAAAGTATAAAATTTTCTTGAAAAATAATGTTTGGGTCAATTTTTACTGCTAAGAGACTACCAAATTGCTACTGTGTAATAAAAGAATTTGGATTAAAGAAATGGTTGCAGACGTATGAGTGAGTAAGATTATGATATATTGATATTGTATTAACGTGCATATTTTTGTTGGTTGAAATTTTGTAGTATTGTGCAATAATGGAAAATTGATGCATTTTCAAGAATGAAGTTAGAATATGAGGCAGTTGCCTAAGTTGTACGGAAAGAGAAATCACACACATGCAAAATATGCATAAAAGGTTGCGATATAATCTAGAGAATGTACAGAGTAAATGTAATTGCAATTAATGGTTTCTTCGGAGAGGTTTCAGTGAATTTAAAATTGAACTAAATATGTCTATGTTTGTTCTTACTTTGCGTAGCGGTTGTTTCGTATCGGTCACGGTCATCACGGTCATCGTTATTTGTTCTCGGTATTACGGGCTCTAGCCCTCTATACCTCCGTCTTATTGGCTTTTCTGATGGTATCTGTAGATTTTCTGTACCTGGAATAGATACATTAAATATACCTATACCTTTGTTGTTGTTTCCTGAGATGAACTTCGGCTTTTATGCTTCCGGTCACCTCGGTGTCGTTGTTCCCTGTCAGTGGTTGGGTCGGCCGCTTAAATGATGCGGCGATTTGTGTCTTCTCATCTGTGAGTTTATCCTTTGATCTGTTTCGTTGCTTTGAGTGCCTTCACGATCTTCATGATGAGCGCGAAGTCCTCGTCTTCTGATTCTTCAGGTGCCTGGTTCTTGTTGCCCGCTGCCATCGGGACGTAGCTTATCCCTGCTTCGGTCCTCCTTGCCGGTTTTCTAACTTCTGCTGCTCTGGGGGCGTTCCCTTTCTTGATGTTTCTTGGATGGGCGGGGCATCCTACGTAATTTGCTGTGTGCAACCCGGTGCAGTTGCAGCACTTTGGCTCTCCCGTCTCTCGGGTCTTCTTGCATTCCCTGGTGTGATGCGTCCGCGCACACTTCACACATCGGGGCTGTGCGTGGCATCCGCTGGTAGTATGCCCGTATCGCTGGCAGTTGTAACACTGACCTGGCTTGTTCTTCTTGTGAGGCGACTCCACTCGCACCGTCAAGTATCCGATGGTAGTGATGCTGAAGATCTCCTTGGCCCTTTCGCTTCTCTCGAGGTGGACCAGTGCTATGGCGGTTTTTCGGTGTTCCTTTAGCGGTTTTGCTTCTTCTAAGAGGTAGACGTTGAACTGCACTCCGACGGTGTCCAGTGCAGTTGTTGCCGTCCTGTATTCTTCAAGGGTGCTTAGAATTACTCTGATCCCGTCCTTGGATGTTCGCGTAGCCTTTGGGGTAATTCCGACCGAGGCTGGCTTCTCCATAGTCCTGGAGTAATCCTCCTGTCGGTGGAGGATTAGTGTCGGGATCCTTTCTTTTCGGGCGGGCACTTCCTGGTCTTGTGCTTCGGCGTCCACCCATTGCCGCTTAACACCACCTTTCTTCGTGACGGTCTTGTATTCTTCCTCTTCGGAGAGGGCGTCTTCATCTTTTTCTTGTTGGGAAGCTGCTGTGCAGACTTCCATCAACTCGTGGAGTTTTTCGGTTGTTCCTGACGTTTTCTTTGATGCTTCGGGAGTTCCATCGTTCCCTCCCTTCTTTCCGCTGTGCCTCTTCTTCTTAGGACGCGGGGTTTTCCGTTGTCGCGTTGATCTTCTTCTGCGCGAGCTTCGGAGGTCTTGATCGTGGTGTTTCTTGTCGATTTTTCGGTTGTGATCGCGTCTAGTCTTACTACGACTTCTTCGTGTTGAGCCTGAAGGGTTCTTATGGTCCTGGAGTTTCTTGAGATGTTCTTCTATCTTCATGTCTTTGGCGCGGATGACTTGCTGTGCCTTATTCTATTCCATTATGTAGATGTTTTTTATACTGATTTCTTGCTTAACTTCCTCTTCGTACTCGCTTTCTTCGTCCGACGACATCTTGACTGCCTCTTCTCCGAGACCGGATCTGTGCGGTTTTAACCACACACTTTCGGTGCGAAGTTTGAAGATTACTGAAATAAAAGATTAGTACTCGCTACTCATACGTCGTACGTTCTTTTTATGTGATATCGCCTATAGGCGTATCGAATGTCTGAGAAAACTCTCCCAAAACACGAGTGTTCTGTTTAAGAGCTCAACACAGACTTCCACTATGTTTCGTATCGGACGTCGACGAGGCAAAGATATGCATGAGATCTCGTTTGTGATAGGTAAATTTTGCTGTTAGCGCGAATATATTGTGACGTTTTGGAGGGACCATTAGAATCGTCAGTTTTGGATTTTATTTGTGAAATTGTAACTTCAGCGTGTATATATGTAGCGATATATATATATATATATATATATATATATATATATTATATATATATATATATATATATATATATATATATATATATATATATATATATATATATATCGTGCAATAACCGAAAGGGGATAAATCATATGCAAACATTCATTAATAGTTTCTTGTGAGTTGACAAAAATAGTGATTTTCTTCAAGAAATTTAAAAGGTGCGAAAGCACATTTGAAAATAATACAGCAAATATTTTGTTGATAGTGTTCAGTAGTAGAGCGTGCGACTATAATTATATAAAGGAAGCCTAAAGTAACCCAATTAAAAGCTTGTAAATTGAGTTAAGGCTTTGGTGATCGTCATTGACATTGACTGAAGTGCATGTGTGCAGTCGTTAGCGATGTAAGTAGATTGTATGGAAGCAACGAATAATCTTAATAATATTTATGTGGAAGTAAACATTCTTTATTGTGTCAAACGTTTACATTGAAGGGCAAACACTAAAGCACATGTGATGTTATGTTAAATCAAAGATCCCATGAAAGATACGCGAGTGGACGAAAGACACGGTGTTCGGGAGTGTTACAGTGTTACAGTGTCTTCTGTGTTGTGATAATAGTGCATTTGCAAATTTGAAAAGGATTATTGGAATCATACCATGTAGACTACACTATAACTACGGATAAATAATTAACGTAATGTGTAAGAATTAGTTTTAGACTTTGTTTTACAGATACAAGTACTATTATCATTTAAGTACATTTTTGATTGTTGCGTTAATGATTGTTCATTGTGAGTATAAGGGATAATCGAACTTTATCTATTTTTAATGTGTTTAGTATTAAGATTTTGGGGGAACTCTTAATCTTTAAGCCATGTGTTTGTACATATTTACAATTGCAAATTTGTTAAATATATATATATATATATATATATATATATATATATATATATATATATATCCACCATTTAATTTACTTTGTTGTTTATTTGTGTCAGATGAGATAAAATTTGTAGCATTTACCTAACGGGTTACAGCTATTGATAATTGAGATTAATCTTTGTTTATTTTGAGTTTTATGATATATTTGAAATTTCGTAATGAGCCAGATCGATTACAAAATTTTATTTTAACTACTTTGAATTATTTTACCGTCAATCAAATGCAGAACACTACGAGACAGAATATTTTTATTAAATATAAATTACAGATTTGAAGTATTAAAATATCAACCTATTGATGGATGTCTAAACCCAATATCTTTAAAGAGAAAGTATTAATAAAATATAAAGATATTATTAATGATAAAAGCACTGGCCGCTCTATTTTAAAATTGTTCAGCAACCAGCGAACTCGCAAAAATTAAAAATTATTCCAAAAAAGATTTTTAGATATTAGGTGACATTCATACCTGTTGGTGGCATTTGCGTACAACATTTTATAACCTCTATCTAAATTTTTAGAATTGACAATATGCTTTGAAAACCTTAAGAACCTATTCCCTATAGGACTAAACATATCACACAGGAAAATCGGCACAGAGTACATATTCGTGACATTACAAATAAAAAATGGGACACCCACCTCCATTCATAGCTGCACACGTTGTCGACATTTACAAAAGTCGTCAGAATAACTGCAATAACCGTAGAACACTGTAAATTCTTTATCTGCAGAACCCTAGAGCCTCTATTGCTGCCCTCTGATAGCCGGTAGCATAAATATTATAAGTTGCAAAAAATGAATGCCCTTATGAAACTAGTCTTCGCAATTGCCACCGGTAGGGCCGAAAGGGTTAAATCGACCATGCCCATTTCCACTGTAGCTGGCTTGACAACCCGCTTACTTTGGTAAGCCTACACCACGCCTATTGCGGTTTGGACGTGTAACACAGTGCTGATCATCTGTCTAAAAGAATAATAATAAAAGCAATAGAGATAAAAAGACGGCTTAATAACCTCAACACCTTAGATGACACGCAAAGATTCGCTACACGTGGAAACGTGCTAAATAACAACAAGTACCTACAACCAAGACGCAATCAAACAAGAATAGCAGTCAAATTAACGAAGCATAAAAAAGAAAGCAGGACAGTGAAATCGGAGAAAGTGAAAATCACCAACAACCTAATGACCCAGGATAAAGCAGCAGTTATCAGTTTAGTTCGAATAACGAGAAGTAGAACCAGAAAATTAGTGAACTGGAGATAGAAAATATGATTTTGCCGAAACGTCGTCAATTTTATGAAGTCCTTATAGGAATTTCGAAAAATGGAATTCTATGACCACAAACCAAATTTCACCAAGCTGAGGCAAAATTGACTCTTTTCCTATGTTTAAGAAATAAGGTTATTTACAAACAAAAGTTGACATACACGGTATAACTCAGTTCTTCATAAACAACATGTGCTGTTTCACTTTTATGATGTAATTTATTATTCTAAAGGTTATTTAAAAAAAAATTCTAAATTGCAGTCTAAAAACTTAGAGTGCTGCAAGATGTTGCAGCTCTTGAGTTTTAAATAAAAACATAAATGGTTTTTCATTTAATAAATATAACTGAAAAAACGCTTTAAATTAAATGTAACGATTCTGAACTTTAAGTAATAATACAAAGAATAAAAAAAATGGACGAAATTAGGTAGGTAATAAGATAGAAAATACGTAGTTTTAAACAATTGACTATCCTACATTTCAGTATGTCTTTCTTCACATTCAATAGAAACCACCTCTTTAATGGCATTTCAAATATTTTAGGATTTTATACTATTGCAGCATCCCCGATTGTATTTTCTCAACGCTGAATGCAGTAAACGGTTTACTGTTATAGACTATTTGATTTAAATTTGATGAAATCAAGTGTTTCTATTTAGCGAGTTCATTGCTAATTAATTTCTAAATAACATTCTAGACTAACTTGTTTGAATAACGATCTCAAGTGTACAAAAATTTGAAAAAAAAATGCCTTTTTCGTTAAACACATAAAACCGAATTTCGGATTGATTTTCATTTTATCATTTTTTATGTGTGCCACAAGCGTCCAAGAACCAATTTGTATCCAAGTTTGTTGCTGGCCACGATACTCAATTTCACTTTGTAATATGTACCGTCTCGTTTGTGAGAATTCCTTCATTGTTGGTTTCGAGTCATCGTTTTTAGAGAATACTATTTTTATGAAAAGGTAACCGCGAGTGAATAAATTTTTTTGTACTATTTAAAGAACATTCATCCATATTATACAATTTATGCACTTATTTTGTCCCCCTCCCCTTCCACTCACTCACTCTCTCATTCACACACACACACACGCACGCACGCACGCACGCACGCACGCACGCACGCACGCACGCACGCACGACGCACGACGCACGCACGCACGCACGCACGAACGCACGCACTCACGCACGCACGCACGCACGCACACACGCACACACGCACACACGCACACACACACACACACACAGTATCTCTCTCTCTCTTTTCCTTATGGTTTCTTACCCTCTTTGCCCCTTACTATCAACCTATTAACGTCGTAAATGAATATAAATTGTGGTAACTGCCATTATTTTCAATGCGAGTCGCGTGAAGGCCTTGAGGAACCTAACATATTAGTTTAACGGCATTTTAAACTGCATTCTAGCTCAATTCAGAGTTCTTTATTAAAAGCCTATCCGTAATTAGCACATTAGGACGAAGCGTCACGGTTTTTTTTCTCTCGTAGTCGATCAGCTTTTGATGTTGTCGAACATGTTGGTAAGATGAAAGTTAGGTAAAAAAAGTAATAAATTACTGAATACAAAAACTTTTTTGAATGATGTTTTTTA
The DNA here is from genome assembly GCA_036346205.1 of Vesta saturnalis. Classification (NCBI taxonomy): domain Eukaryota; kingdom Metazoa; phylum Arthropoda; class Insecta; order Coleoptera; family Lampyridae; genus Vesta; species Vesta saturnalis. Next base: position 168,738 of record JARFJB010000084.1, on the reverse strand, counting down.
CACATGGTGTGATGTGACGTTAATTACGTAAATAGAGTCATGTCCAATACTGCATATTGTAATAACTCTTTCTTGTGTTGTATAAAATATACCTCAATTTAAGATCTTTCCTTCATTTAGTTCTAAATACAAGAAAATTTTAATTATTTTACAATATTGGTATGAGGTAGGCAACTTAATTTGCATATCTTCTTAGTTCGTAAAGATTTATAATCCTGCTTTCGATTTGTACTCATTTCTTATCTGATACATAATGCGTCTGCTTTAAGTATTCTGGTCATATCTTGTGCGCAGAATAGCATCATCTACTTCGTAATCCTCCATTTTTTCTCTTCCTGTTAAACGTCGAAGCGCGAGGCTGCTTCTTTTTGATTTTATTTAAATTTATGTGAAAAACGCCATCAATTTAGTGGCGTTTTTCTTGACGTTGTTTTTTTTCTTTACCTTTTAATAACGTTTTTACTTTAATTATACGTATATCATTAATTCAATTTACAACGTAATTGAATTTTAAGTACGCATTTGATTGTATGGTTGCGTGCATTTTTCGTTTTATGATTGCAAATTTTTTTGAATGGATACTTCCAAATAATGCAATAAGAAGTGGATTTAAAAGTTTTTAGAAGAAATTTATATGGATTTTATAAAGATAATTCAATTTGGGGTGTGGCAGATAACATTATGTCAAGATTGAACCATGATGACGCAAGAATGACTCCATCCTGTTAACCTCTCCGTAATCATATTTAGAAACCAGTGGTTGTCAAAAAGAAAAGTTTGTGTACAAAAATTTCTGAGGTATTTATTTAGTACTTTAAGAATAATTTTAAGACCATTATTTCATCATTACATTTGATATTTAATAAACATAGTCTGTATATTGTTATTTTTTTCATTTTTGTAAAGTCGGTTTAATTGTCCCGATAATTTAAAAAAAAGACAATTTGGCGCCCGAGATAACTTCATTTTTTAGCATTCTTTATTATTTATGGTAAGTGGTAATTAAGCAAATCATTTTAGTGAACCTACCCTGTTAATCTACCGATGAGCCAAAGGCACAATTTTAAGTGGTGTAAGGTTAGTATTTTTTGGAGATTTATTATTTCATTAACTTTATAACTTTCATTACTTTTTATAATTATTCAAAATTTAATATACACGTTACACATTATTTTTTTATTACAATATAACACTCTACAACTGATTTTTTCTAGAGTTCCATTGCCATTATTGGATCTCGGTGTAAATATTCTGAAAAATTTGTTCCATGTTTCGCGCTGTGCAACACGGTGGCTATGTATAAGAACGGAGTCTCCGGTCGACCTAAAGGCTTTATGTCTTTGCTTATTCAGCTCACTAAAGGGGATGGGGACGTTTCACCCTCGCCGTTTCGTCCCCGCCGTTTCGCTTCCGATGCCGTTTCGCCCCCGGCCGTTTCGCCCCTAAATGGTGTACTTCTACAAAATTGAAAAAATTATGAGCAAAATCTTTTTTGTCGTTTTCTGAATGTGGGTTTGAGAAAACAATAAACAAGTAGGAAAAAATGAACAAATAATTGTGTATAAAATAATATTTAATATAGTTAATATAATATTATAATATATTAATATAATTTGGTTTTGTAAAATAATTTAGAATTTTAATATTTTATGTATTAGGTACGTGTTATTTAATAAATATTAATCGCAAAATTTTCTACTATTTTCGAAGAAAAAAGGTCCCGGGGGCGAAACGTCCCGGGGGTGAAGCGTCCGGAGGCGAAACGGTGGGGGCGAAACGGTGGGGGTGAAACGGTGGGAGCGAAATGTCACATAACCCGCTAAAGTTCAGTACTTTTGTGATACAGAATTTATCTGCGTTTTTTCATTTTAATCCCGTTAAATGTCCTTTACCACATTTGCCCTTTCCAGTTGTTGCAACGAAATTTTCCTGATATGGCAGACCCATGTTTAAAATGACCTAGAAAACTAAGAGATGCATGACATTATTGAAAAAGATCAAAACTTATACGTTCTCTCTCTAAGACACACATGCATGCACAAACTAACCAGTCAAGGTTCCCAACATACTGACTTTTAAAATTATTGTAACCACATGTCACGGGTGTTATATTTTCGATACTAATAGTCACTCATATTGTTTTTTAGAGTTGTTGAATAACTATTTCCTGATACATTTTCATCAATTATATCTAGGGATCTCAAAAAGTGCTAAAATGATTTTCTTGGCGCAATTAATCGGCCATTAATTTCCCCGTGAAAAAGTGATAATTCTCTATGCTTGAAGCTTGATTGCCCGCTAACTTAAATCATGTTAGCAGAGAGTTTTGGTAAATCTAATACTATGTTTGGTAACTGCATATAGATCTAGAGGACAATAACTTATCGAAACGTATAAAAATCATAAATATAAAAATACACGATTTAAACTCAAAAGTATTTTAATCGTGTGTAATAATGGTGAAAGTTTACATTTTCATAATTAGTTCTGCATTTGAGCTAAAAATTTTTTTCTAACGCAATTAATTCGCTAACTAGAATCACTTGGTTCAGCCAAATTTGTTTTGCTAACTTCATATGAGGCTAGCGGAAGTAACTATATAATTCCGTATTTGAGCAGTTAATGAGCAATAAGCTCGCGAAATAGAATCACTTGATTTTTTGTCAACTTCACATGAAATTGGCGGAACATCACGTAACTAATTATGTACTTCAACCAAAATGAATTCTTTGACAATTAATTGTCAACTAGTTAGCAGTGAATGCGCGAATTAGAATCATTTGATTTCGTCAAATTTGTTTCATTCACTTCAGGGAAGTGAAAATAGTGAGCTTTTAGATAATATGGACCTTAATGCCAAACAAAATCTATGGGATCAGGATGATGGCACATCAACTCTTCAAACTGTTGCAGTAAAGCAGTGCATCAATCAAATGTTTAGAGGCAAACCTATATATCAGACCGAAAGCATTATTGGCCACCCAGATCACACTTGTGCATTTGCTTAGAGTCTCATTTAAAGCAATAGTCTATAAAAGTAAATCATTTACTTACATTCAGCATTTAGAAAATACAATAGGGACTGGTGCACTAGTATAAAATCAAAATTCATCAGAAATGCCATTGAACGCGTCACTAGAAGAGCCGTCGTTTCGATTGAAAGTGAACGAAGGTATACTAAAGTTAGGGTAGCAGGTAAATGTTTAAAAGTACGTATTTTGCGATATTTAATTAGGTTATAGTCCGTAAAATGAATGATTGCGAATTTAGGCTTCGCGCTTTATTTGTCGCGCATACTCGTAGTTTGTATCTATTTCGTTCTAACACACAATATTTGGAAATAGAGAGAATGAAATGCTACATTATCGTCGCTGCGGGTGGTGAACTAAGACGGGCACTATACGTTTAAAACATCTGTATTTGTGTCAGGTTTGTTAGAAGGAGATAGTAATATTTGCTCAGGCGTCTTTTTAAAGACTAAATTGTCTGTTGTAATCGTTTGACAGTGGTATTCAAAACTTTATTTCGCATGTTTGTAACTAACAACTACTGAAATATGTTATATTCCTTCAATTTATAAACAAAAATTAAAACGTAATTGAAAATATAATAATATAATTTATTTTGATAAACATAATTGGAACTCAATTATGTTATTAAATTGAATACAACATGATAAATAATTTTCATGATACTTTTCAACGACAAAATTAGTTTATAATTAACTACTTTCTAAAGAAGTACATTAAAGTATGTACGGTCATTAATAGATCATTATTTTAGACAATGGAGTAATGTCTACAGATTTCAAATTTGTGGTAATACTGTTTGTATACTATTGTTGTAACAACCGTAAAATGCCAAGAAAGTTTTTAAACGAACGTTTCCATAAACTCGTGTTTAATGTGTATGAGTATTTTTGTCGCGAAAAGGGTAATGTTGGTCCTCTGTGTAATGTTGACGCAGTAAGCAAAAGAACAGCAATACGTTACACAAAATCGTCGAGAGTAAGACGGGAACATTTCATTGCCAAAAACTATCAGAAAACTACGAACTAAGTGTAAAAGTGATGATATACAAGAAGAGCTAAAACATACCTTAAGAGACATAACTTATGACATGTATTCCCAAAAGAAAGTAGTTACATTGGAGACAATGAGTAATATATTACAAGAAAAAGGGTTACTGACAGCATCCAGACCAACTATAAGTAAGATTTTACATTTTAATATAAACAAGACTGCAATCGCAGAGCACTTTGTGAAAAATCAAATGTGGCGTCAGCACGGGTGCAGTTCTTAAAAAAATACCGTGAAAATATGCAATCGGCTTCACCACTTCAGATGGTATTTATAGACGAAACATGGATCTTTTCTAGGGAATCACAGACGACAATTCAAAAAGTGTAAAAAATGGGGAGTGTTCAAGTAGTGGGAAAAGATTTATCATTTTACACGCTGGTACTGAATATGGTTTTTTAAAAACTGTAGTTTAGTTTTTGCGGCAAAATCAAAACCTAGTGATTACCACGACAATATGGACGCTGCAACTTTTGAGAAGTGGTTGAAGCATCAGCTGTTGCCTAATCTACAGGAATCGTCATTAATTACTTTGGACAATGCATCATATCATTTTCGGCTTATAGAGAAAACTCCTTCGAGTACATGGAAAAAGGAAGAGTTGCGAAACTGGTTAACAACAAAAAAAAAATTCTTTTGCTGATACGGATTTAAGGGTAGATTTGTTGAACAACATAAACAACATAGACAACTGAAGCGGTGCGTTGTACATGACATTATTAACGAATCTGGTCGTTTCGTGCCTAGACTACCTCCGTATCATTGCCAATTTAATGCTATTGAGAATATTTGGGGTATCTGCAAATCATATTATGATAAACACATGGGCAGACCATGTATTACAAATGTGGGAGGAGGCATTTAAACAATGTGATGGAGAAGTGTGGAAAAAAACTATCACATACAGAAAAAAATATATCTCAATGTGCTCACGTGAAAAGGTGTTAGATATAACAGTAGAACCGTTGGTAATTTGTATTAATGGCGATACTTCAGATGACACTGATAGTTAATATTTTAATTTTAAGTTTACGTACACTTTTTTTTAATTGTCAATAAAATCTTATTATTAAGAACATAGTGTTACAAATTAAGTTGTAAATTAGATCCTTCTTGTAAATTTCTCCTACTCTAATTGTAAACAATTTTTTTAAATGTAAATATTACATTCTTCTAATTAAAACTGCACATTAAACTACATGCTTATTTACAGTTATTACTTGTAGTTTTTATTTATTGCAAAAATACTGAAATTTAAAATTATAAATGGTTTGAACAAAATTAAATTATTTGCGTACAGATTTGTAGACTTTGCTGTAAAATAATGATATATTAATGACCCACATTCTTTAATGTGTTTATTTAAAAAGTAGTTCATTGTAAGGTAATTTTGTGTATAAATTATATTATTATATTTTCAATTATGTTTTAATTTTTTTTTTTTTTTTGAGGAATTGAAGGAATATAACATATTTAGTTGTAGGTTACAAACTTTTGAATACCACTATCAAAGGATTACAACAGACAATTTAGTCTTTAAAGAGATGCCTAAAACAGATATTACTATCTCCTTCTAATACACCTGACACAAATACAGATGTTTTAAACGTACAGTGTCCGTCTTAGTTCACCACCAGCAGCGACGATGATGTAGCATTCCATTCTCTCCATTTTCTGTGAGTGTGCACGCCAAATAAAACGCTAAACGGAAATTCGCAATCATTCATTTTACGGACTATAGCTAATTTTGCAATTTTTAGTCTTATCACAATTTAATTTAAGGTGTTTTTTAGTTGTGTTCATAAAATAAAAAATTAAGCCATTGATGTTTTTCTTTTTTTTTTTTGAAAAGCCATAAAAACTGTTTATACTTAGCAACTCATGCTTAAGTTTTTAGACTGTAATTTATTTTTTCAATAACCTTCCAAATATATAATAAATGACAACCTAAAAACTAAACGGTATATGTTTATGGAGAAGTATTGTTTTCAAATAACCATTGTAACAAATAGTAAAAAATATTATTTTGTCTAAACTTGATGAAATCTGGTGTGTGGTCATAAAATTGCAAAAAAAACAATCTTTTCAAATGAAATTTTTCGAAATTGGATCAAAAAGGTATTTTTGTATTTTTTTCAAGAAAAAAATTTCCTATGTGAATCTACACACACACGCACGCACGAACCCTCACACGCACACGCACGCGCACGCGCACACACGCACACACGCACACACGCACAAACGCACGCGCGCACACGCGCACACGCGCACACACACACGTACACACGCACGCACGACACACGACACACACACTCACACACACACACTCACACACACACACACACACACACACACACACACACACACACACACATTTTGGAAGCTTTTAGATTTTAACGGTTTTCTTTACGTATTTGAAGATATTTAAAATTATTGCAAATGGTAATTGAATTTAGAATCCATACTTTGGGAACGAAATAAAGTTTTGGTTTGTATCTCAAGTTTAGATTGGAGTTTTAAGTTGAAATTTGGTTTACCCATTAACATCGGTACATAGTGGAATTCCCTCTTTACTAAATTAGTGTGAATTAATTAGTTCCGTGATAAATAATAGTTGTTCGTATTTTTGTAAAATTTGCACGCGCAAACGCGCGCACGCACGCACGCGCACACGCGCGCACACGCTCAAACGCACAAACGCGCACACGCGAGCACGCGCACGCACACACACACATACATAGATATATATATATATATATATATATATATATATATATATATATATATATATATATATATATACGACCTCATGTTATCTAGACCCGCTGACGTCCAACTGATTTAAATCTCATTATGCATGTTTTATTTTAATTTTGTTGTTATATTAAACGAACGTGGTAACAGCTATTTGTGCATAGCCATGTTGCCCGCATGTCGCTAGGGTTACGCACATAACAATCACATAGCTCAATGCAATATGCCCCATGATTATGCACAAATAGTAACTGTTACCATGTTAATTTAATATAACAACATTAAAATAATATATACATACCGCATAAATTTAGCCAATAACTGCACCTTTGTTTCTTGTTGGATTAACAGATTTAACTAAAAGTGGAAAAAAATTTGAATATTGCTTTAAATTCTTGATATAAGTTCTTTAAACATTTGATTAATTTGGGAAAAGTTTTTTGGTTATAAAGCAGTAATGACGTAATATTAAAAAATGAACATGTTCGTTGTGTCTTAAAAATGTTTAATAACGGTTTACTTTGATTATATTATTTGCTCAAACCTTGTTAGTAATATAAGTATTATAATTTTGATTTTATTTGATATCGATATAAATTTTTAAGCTTCTCTTGTCCACCCCCTTGGCCATAATCTCCTAATAATTGTGCTTAAAATATAACCAAAGCACCACATGTATTCATTTCCTCTTTGAATTTGCAGGATAATGAGGCTAGATGCATTTTGAAAAGACTTCTTTATATTTAATTTTAGAAATTTCCATTAAAATTGTGTATTTTGAATAAATAAAATTGAAAAGCGATATGGATGCCTTTACACTTGAAGTATGGTCCATGCGTTTTTCTTCAATCCTGAATGTATTTGGTTTTGTGAACAACGAATATTAATAAAACAGTTTATCCTTGTTCACTTCTGAACATTTTGGATGAACCGGTTCTTTTCGTTTACTAGACAAAACCTATAAAATGCGAATATTGTACCTGCATTCATTCATCAGTCTTTCTAATTACTATTCCTGTATAGACACGGACAAATATTTATTTTACTATATATTTGGTACATTCAAATTTTATTACATTAAAGTTACTGTAAAGCAAGCCAGTGAGCAGTGAATATTTTAATTAAGCCACCTAATCCCAGTTAAAATCAAAATTCAAAAGTTAAGCTACAAAACATATTCAAAATATTTCAGATTACGCTAAACGTTAAAAAGTAATCGATACGTATGACATATGAATGATCTATTGTGTTGCGCTACATTGAAACTTGTCAAATGTTCGCTATTTAGTTAAATATTTAAATGGAATTTGTCTTAATTGATTAGTAATGAAATAAATGGATTAATACAAGTTAATCCATTTTATTTTATTATTAACCAGTTATGACAAATTAGATAAGTAGTGCGTTAATTGGAGAATGCATTTTGAATGTCTTTTGTGTTTTATACATGCCAGAAAAATATTCTACTGTCATAGAGACATTTTGGTCTTGTGTTTAAATAGCGCGATATGATTAAATATATATTCTTCAGGAACGTAAATATATCGGATTTAAATTTGACTCACTATGTTGCAATAAAATTTGTATTACGAGTTGATGCAATAAGATTGACCTCAGAGATATGTAAAGGGATAAAGGACAAAAGATGCATTATAAGGATGGTCATAGAGCGTCGCAACTGAAGTCCAAAAGAAAGGGAAATACGCAGTTCGTTTATAGGTTTAAAAAAGCGATTTATAGTATAGCTTTGGGTTGAATGGAAAAAATAAATAAATCTGTTTATCAGAACTTAAAATATTAAATAAAAAACAATTTTATTATCATAGTTGACTTATTTGTTACGCTCAACATACATGAAATGCTTAATTAAGTAAAGTGGTCCAGGTTAAATACTCACTAGAGCATTCAGCCCGTAAATGAAATTCGTGCCACAGCATAGCTCAGTGGTGTAGGCGGGGTTGTTACTAAATATGCAAGAAAGGGCACTCGTGACAACTCCAACAACGTGAGAATGGGAGAAACAGACAAAAAGGCGCCACCTTTTAAAAACATTTATAGCGGGAAAACGTCATGAACAGATCTTAGATTGGTCTAACAGGAAACCAAAACGTTCACTCAAAAATAAACTATTGTAGTATTTAAAAAATTCCATTCCAAAAATCATTACGCAAAGTTTACACAAACTTCAACAAAATCTTAAGCTTCAAACAAAAAAGCTGCAAAATGCGAAACAAACCCAAAACTCATTAAATATTTCGATAAACCTACATCAAAGATTATTAGCTGAACTAACTCAAAAATAACTGATCAGTACGGTAATTTAATTATTCAATTAGAAACAAAAAAAATACGTCACCACAAAACTAAAGAGACGAGATGAAAAATCTATGAAATACTGAAATTTATTAAACGTCGATATCGGCATGTAATACCTCAATTCCAAAATAAGTTACCAAGCTGTGCCATAACAATTAAATAAATTCGCTTAGCTGTTTAGCAAATCAGGTACTAGAATGTCACCAATCGATAAGTCGGTTCCTATAAAAAATCCTTCAAAATAGTGGCAACTTCTTGCAATATCATCTTATGCATAAAAATAGAATCAGCTCTCCGGTCAGTGATTGACTTACTTCATCAATTGACGTTACGTTATTAACTCAATCTAACCGTCATGAAAATGCACAAATTCAAAAAAACTATATTACATTAAACCTTTAAGAGTTACGTTAAAATTTCTTAAACAATGTGAACCTTAGAAAGTTATTACTTTACTTTCTCAAATAAACACAAAAATTATTTACGTTAATTTCTATGATCTCATTAAAATAATACAGCGCAACAAACTCGAAATTAGATGTCGTATAACATCTGGGTTCACATCTCATTAAACTCTCATTAAACATTAAACTCCATAAACTAAAAACACGTATATTACACCACCTTCAAGTTACCACACAATAACTACAGTGTAAGCACGCTTAATTAGATTCTTTCAATGTGCTACTTAATCGGCCTTCCTAAAACTCATTGTAAAATTTTTGCTCAGTTTAACAGAACAAAGGGTTGAGCATATAAATTTTGTTCATAACATTTTGATATGATATCTAACCTTTACAATATATATATATATATATATATATATATATATATATATATATATATATATATATATATATATATATATATATATATACAGGGTCCAAACAAGAGCGCCTTCTTCTATATCTTCCGTTCTATATAAGCTAGATTAATAAAATTTGAAATGCAGTTATAGTTTAGTTGTATGCTTATTTTAAAATTATTCACGCGAATACAGGTTGTTTATTTAAAGAGGACCAAATGATTATAAAAAAATTTAAATGGAACACCCTGTATATTATTACTTTTTTGAATTCTACACATTGTTCCTAACAAATGCGCAATATTTTATAAAAAAAAATTGAAATTACAGAGTTTGCTTTGAAAATGTACCTCCTTAACTGTTGAAAAATAAAAGTTATCTAATTTATATGATAATAAGTATACAGATAGAATGTGAAGAAAAAGACATTATTCGAACTAGTAAAAGAGTACTTTTTTCAAATGAAGCATCCTGTATATTATTACATTTTTGGTTTCTACATATTAACTCTTATCAGTTCGCCAGACAACTCCCTATCCCTAAATATAGCGGTTTCCGAATTATTTTCAATTTTTCAAAATGTATAAGATTATTGAAACATTTTTAAATCTATGGCCTCGTATAGATAAAAAAGAACATCATAAAACAATTGAATTATACATTAAAAAACGCAACAGAAACTAATATATTATGATACAAGACTAATTACAATTTTTGTACTGGAGGCATTGCATGTTAACAAGAATTTGACAAATATTTACTTCAATTTCAAGTAAAATTCTAAAATCAAGTGTGCTTCTTATAAAAATTGAACGTTTGACGTAAATAAATAAAACTGTAGTTAACCATTTACGAGTGTTATTGTTAGTAATCAAGATTTTCATAAAATGAATTTTACACAAAATGGGTTAGTTGATATGATATGCGTGTTGGGTGCTGCAGAAAGAAACTGTTTATTGGCCAGCAGAATGTATGTTGAAAGATATTCAGATAGAAGACATCCAAACGCAAGATCGTTTCAGAAAGTTATGAGTAGATTTATTGCAACTCCATGTGCCAATTACTCCAAACATGAACGTGTTAAACCTTCTACAAATGAAGATAGTGAATTGACGGTTCTTCTCGCCATCGAAGAGGATCATCACAAAAGCCAAAAGGACATAAGTGAAGCAGTTGGTATAAGTGAGAGATCAGTAGGCAGTCTTTTAAAGAAGAATCGCTTACATCCCTATCATATTCAGTTACACCAAGAATAGAGCGATGCAGACTTCGATCATCGAGTAAGATTTTGTAACTCGGCCAGAGAAAAAATTACTCAAAACCCAAAATTTTTTTTATAATATTTTATGGACAGACGAATCAACATTTCATAAGAATGGATTTGTTAATACACATAATTTTCATTATTGCTCCTCAGAAAATCCACATTTATTAAGATAAGTTGATAATCAACATAAATGGTCTTTAAGTGTCTGGGGTGCCATAGTTGGGGATTATGTCATCGGTCTATTCTTTTTTGATGGACACTTGAATGGTGAGAAGTACCTTAACTTTTTGCGTAACGATTTACCGGGCTTATTAGAAAATATTACTCTTGATATTAGAGTCACAATGTGGTATCAACATGATGGCGCTCCTGCTCACTACTCTGCAGATGTAAGAGATTATCTCAATAGTCTTTCCAAATAAATGGATTGGGCGAAATGGACCTGTGAGGTGGCCAGCTAAGCCCCCTGATCTGACAAGAATAGATTTCTTTTTATGGGGATACATAAAAAGTATTGTCTTTAGGGAACCACCAACCACTGCCGAAGATATGCGTAATCGTATAACACAGGCTTTTCATAGCATTATTCCTGAGTTGTTGCGTAGAGTTGAACAATCTTTTAAAGATCGACTTCAGCTCTGCATCCGAGAAAACCGGCAACATTTTGAACAATTATTATAAATCATTATCGCTAATGATTAGCGTTAAATTATTTTTTTTTAATTTTATTAGTTTTGTATTTTTAGAAATAATTTTAATAATTATAGTGTGTTAGTTTCTGTTGCGTTTTTTAATTTCGCAATACAATTGTTTTCCACTGTTTTTTTTTCTATTTATACGAGGCCATGGATTTAAAAAAATGTTCCAATAATCTTATACATTTTGAAAAATTGAAAATAATTCTAAAACGGCTATATTTAGGGATAGGGAATTGTATATCGAATTGATAAGGGTTAATATGTAGAAACCAAAAACGGAATAATATTTAATAATAATAATATTTGAAAAAGTAAACTTTTACTAGTTGGAATAATGTCTGATTGGCAAGTCAATTGTAAACACCCTGTATGCAATTATGACATTTTCTTTGCATTATAAGAAAGCTCTATCTGTGTACTTGTTTTGATTTAAATTAGATAGCTTTTGTTTTTCAACGGTTAAGGAGGTACATTTTCAAAGCAATCTCTGTAATTTCAACTTTTTTAATAAAAATCGCCATAACTCAAAAACGGCTATATTTAGGGATAGGGAAATATATTGCAAATTTGTTAGGAACAATGTGTAGAATTCAAAAAAGCGAATAATTTTAAAATATGCACACAACTAAACTATAACCCTATCCCAAATTTTATTAATCTAGCTTATATGAAACGGAAGATATGGAAGAAGGCGCTCTTGTTGCCGGACCCTGTATATAATACTCAAAACAACGTTATAATTTCGGAAGAATGAATACGGTTGCCAAAGAAAAATTCTACACTGAAATATTCAAAACTGTACAACAAAGAGTCGTATTCAATCGTATGTACATATAAATAATGCATAAAAAAATAAACACAGAAATGTTATTAGTGTTCGTCGGACATGAAAAGCAAAAAACAGTAAATGCACAGGTTTACCTTAATTCTGGTTCAATCCCTTATGTTATACGACACACATAGGAGAGACCTGGTGAATGGTCTCTGCGGCGGCGATATAATCGAAATTGAAACTGCCGTCGATTCTTCAAAAAACCCCAGCTCGTAGGTACTTCCCTAAAGTACGATGTGACTGATTTACAATTCGTTGTACGTTACACACTTACTTAAATTCCCATCCACTCTGTTTACTTTACTCTACTATTTATAAGTTCGGAATGCAACTTATTAATTTTAAATCTTAAAAGAACAAAAGATTTTTCTATTTACAGCGAAATAATTGTTTGTTAACAGGCCGCTGTATCCACGAAATCGTCAACAAGGCTAACATCTGAATTAATTTACGTAGATCCGCACAATAGGTACGAAAACAACTCCAAAGGAAATAAGGGCGCACTTATTCGACACGATTCAAACTTCCATGGATGAAAAATGTCGGCATTTGACAACGATAACGGTAATTATTTCGGGGAGAATAAAGCCAATATATGATCCACCAATTAGGGTGTATTCGGAATCAAACTTCCACGGCAATACCTCTAAGCCTCCCCAAAATGAGCGTAAACAGTTCACTACCCCAAACTAACATCTTCGTGGGTGCGGTAGCACCGCGAACAAGAGTTAGCCCTTTTTTGAAAGGTAAATTTGAGTAAGAGTATACCAAGTAGTAGTAATATTGTCAATTTAACAAAAAGTATTATTCCATTGTTGAAAACCAAAAATAAATTTGTAAAGCACATCCATATAATTAAAACTAATATTAAGCTATTGCAAGATATAATTCAAAATAAAATTTATTTAGAGACAGGTGAAAATTTGCTTAAACTCGAAAGTAATTTTTCATTGTTACAGTGTTATCTTGTAAGACCTTAAACAGTTAAAGAACGCTTTAGAGGAAACAGGTAGTGGAATTGTAACTAAAAAGCGTACACGCAAATTATGTTGGTACTCTCTAGATTCATGTTTTAATGGTAGGTTACTTACAGGAATTATAGTCAACGTGGCAAATATCAAGGACCCTTCTATTTTTTTACAAAATGCATACAATAGTTTCGCACGAAAGGTTAAATTAATGCTAAGGCAGTCCATGCTAAAGGTCAATGTTGTTTTAGCCTGCAATTTCATCCAACCTCACAATCATATTATTGAGTTGAAGACTTTTGCCATAAAAAAATTATGTTATTGATATTTCAACCAATTTACGTAAGTGGCATAATGAAAACGTGTGTTACAAGTTACAAACAAATTTAGAGGAATTTTCCGAAAGGGATTCGGGTTGGGCATTACATGAAGGTGGTCGTTCAACTTACATTAAAGTTCCCTCTGTCATAGCAGTAAATCGTACGGTACTGAATGTTACAAATAATGTGGGCTGTTTCGGCATTATACCCTTTCCATACGGAAAGGGTTCAAAGTTATCCTCATTTTAGGGATGTTTTGAATTATGATTCAATTCACTTCCCCATTCAGCTGGATGATGTAAAAAAAATTGAAAAACTGAACAACCTCTCAATTATTTTGTATTGCATTCAGGGAAAAAGTATATTAGTGTTTGTATTAAGTCAAAATTGAAATAGTGACAGGGGCCTGTAAATCTTTTAGTAATTTCTACTAATCATCATGCTGTTTTTGCGGATGTTAATAATACACAAAATGACACTATATATCATTTCACTTGGATTAAAAATATTATTTTGTAAACAACTATCGAATAAGAAGTGTAACAAATTTCTTTGTTACCGATGCTTAAACCATTTTTCTTCAGATTGCCTTCTACAAAAACATGTCGCTCACTGTCATCAACTTGATCAATGCTTTGTTAGGCTGCCTATCGAAGCAGAAATGAATTTACAGTTTGAAAATTTTGCATTCCAAGAAAAGGTACCATTTGTAATTTATGCCGATTTAGAGAGTATTTTAGGAAAGTGTACAACCGATATCGAAAGTAATACTCAATTTCACTACAAACATATACCCTTCAGTATTGCTTACTATTTGAAGTGTTCATACAATGATTCATTATCTCTATTTAGGCTTTATATAGGAACGATTCAATGGTTTGCTAAATGCTTCAAAGTATTGCGTATTGGACCGCGGAAATAATCAATAAAATGATCCCCATGTACAGTTTAAGTCCCAGTCAGGTTTAGCAATTTGAAAGCGCCGTGATTTGTCACATTTGCGGAAAACCATTTACTGACTATGACCATAATCATTTTACAGAAGCATTTCGGGGAGAAGCACATCAGAACTGTAACCTATACTATAAAGATTCACACATTCTGCCAGTTGCGTTTCATAGTTTATCAGGTTATGATAACCATTTCCTCATTAGTGAATTGGCTAATGTTTCCTGTGCGATTTCACTGCTACCCATAGACAAAGAAAGGTATATCTTTTCAACGAAATTAATAGCAGGCACTAAAATTAAGTTTAGATTTATTAACTCTTTCAGATTTATGGGCAGTAGTATTGAAAAGTTGTCAGACTATTTGGAGAATAGTAAAAAAATGATTACCCGCGCTAATTGTAACAATGATGATGAATTTTCTCTACTAGTTCGCAAAGGCGTGTTTCCTTATGAGTATATTGATACGTAGTATAAATTAAGTGAGACTATGCTCTCCCCCAAGGCAGTATTTTTCAGTCATCTGACCAATGAGGGAATCAGTGATCAGAGTTTTGCACATGCGGTTAACGTTTGGAAAAAATTTAATATTAAATCGTTAGGGGAATACTCTGATTTGTATCTAAAAACAGACGTTCTACTTTTAGCGGATATTTTTAGGAACTTTCGGCAAACTTGGTTAAGTGCTTACAAACTTGGTTCTCTGTACTATCGTACAGCCCCCGGTTTAGCATTCGATGCTATGGTTAAAGTTAGAACCATTTACAGACATTGATATGCTAATGTTTGTTGAGAGAGGAATTAGAGGCGGTGTAGCTCAATGTTCTAACCGATATGCTAAAGCTAACAATAATTGCATGAAAGAAAAATTTGATCCCACTTCCGAAAGTGTGTATTTAATGTACTACGACGTAAATAACTTATATGGGGCTGCCATGTCAGAATTTCTACCATTTGGCGATTTTTCTTTTGTAATTTTGAAACTTTAGATTTAATTAACGATGCTGATGACTCGGAAATTGGTTATATAGTCGAGTAGGATTTAGACTATCCCATAGAATTACATGAGAGTCACAGTGATATACCGCTGGCACCTGAACATATGGTTCCACATGCATCTGATTCAAATTCTAAAATTAAAAAATGGATTGCTTAAATTGTATCTAAAACGTAATTACATAATTCATTACAGAAATTTGAAAGTATATTTAAAATATGGATTAAAGTTGGTAAAACTACATCGTATATTACGTTTTAAGCAGTCCCTGTATATATCGATTTAAATACAACCATGCGTCAGCAATCCCAAAATGAATTTGATAAAGATTTCTGTAAATAAATGATTAATTGTGTTTTTGGGAAGCGGATGAAAAATGTATGTAAATATAAGGATATACGTTTAGTAACGAATTGGGAGGGTCGCTACGGTGCTCGTGCTTATATATCAAAAGCGAGTTTTCATAGTTGTACAATATTTGACAATGATATGCTCATCATTCAAATGAATAACTTAGAAGTATATTTCAATAAAACTATATATGCAGGCTTTAGTGTTTTAGACGTTTCAAAAACTGTTTTATATAATTTTTATTACCGTTACACGCTACGAAAGTTTCATAATAATGCTAAGCTTATGTACACGGATACGGATAGTCTCATATACGCCTTTTCGGTTCCCGATATCTATGAATGCATTAAAGAGGACATTGATAAGTTCGATACATCTGATTATAGTCCCGACAATGTCTTTGGAAATCCATTAGTAAATAAAAAAGTCCCCGGCTTAATGAAAGATAAAAATCATGGCGCAATCATGGTGGAAGTTGTAGGACTTCGTGCAAAAATGTATGCTTACATGGTTGATGAAAAAGTTGTAAAAAAATCAAGCGTCAAACAGATCACGATGAATGATTATAAACATGTTTTGTTTGATAGTAACGTAATAAGGCGATATCAACATTTGATAAAATCAAAGAAACATGGTGTGTTTACAATCAAACAGAATAAAGTAATACTTAATCCTTACGATGATAAACTATTAGTAAATTTCAATTTCACTGATACTAGACTTTGGGTTCTTAACGTTACATAGAATTTCATACCTCTTCTGTTTCAGAAAACAATTTTCTCATTATGAGCAGCCTTGAAAACAAATTACAGGAAGAACTATGGTACAGTAGTGATCAAATCTACAGAAAGTACATGAAGCGTTCTTTGATGGGGAAGTATTCCTCTGAAAGCTATTTACTTGTATTGAATATATTACAACATATTATTATCCCCGATCAGTGTTTTAACTGTGTGCCATATATTCAAAGTGTGCAAGTGAATTCATTATTAAGACATTATTTGATAAAACAATTTAATTAGACAATATCATTAAAAGTTTTATGAAATTGTGTGCCGATAAAGGTTACAATTCATTAACTTTTGATGAAGTAGATAGGATCTTAGATGATATGAATTTATTTGGTGACACCGCTTAAAATGTGTATATATATATATATATATATATATATATATATATATATATATATATATATATACAATTTATTATGTGATGATTCAACAAATGTTAAATCTAGCTTAGAAGATATTGCTTATAAAGACGCTTTATTTATTATAACTGAATGTATTGAGAAAGCATCATATTATGCTAATTATAAGTGCCTCGATATTTTGATTGAAATATTACTAGCACAAAATATTAACTATAAGTTTCAACCGTGGTAAAACGATGAGCACCACAAAATTTATTACTGGATACTAGACATCAATAATGGTGAAACAAATTCAAATTCCTGCTTGGGATGGAGGTGTGGGCCATATTCCGGAATATGACCATCCAGTAATTTAAGTGATTATAGATGTACTTTAGGTCCACTTTATAAGATAATCAAATTTTAGAAAAAAAATGTTTATGTAATATTTAAGAAATAAAATACAATTATTTTTTTGCGTTTTATTCCATCTAAGAGCTACATACTTTGATATAAACTATTACTAGTCAAAAACAGGGACCTGCTTTCCCAAAACAGGTTAAAACAGCCAAAAAACAGGTACCTGTTTTCCATAAACAGGTCAAAACAGCTCAAAAACAGGTACCTGTTTTCCAAAAACAGGTCAAAACAAATACCTATTTTCCAGAAACGGATATCTATTTTCCAGAAATAGCTCAAGAACAGGTACCCGTTGGTCTATTTATTATATCTCCTGAAGGCTGATTTCTTAGCGCACTGAGGTAAATAATAATAT
Source organism: Vesta saturnalis (assembly GCA_036346205.1). NCBI lineage: Eukaryota > Metazoa > Arthropoda > Insecta > Coleoptera > Lampyridae > Vesta > Vesta saturnalis. The sequence continues at coordinate 150,497 of JARFJB010000084.1, read as the reverse complement.
AGATGTTAGTTAATAAATCTTTATTTATTAGAATTTCATTACAATTTTTTCTTATAAATGATATCCATGAGCCAAAGCGCAGTGGCAGGTGTTTTGTGTATGAAAAAAGCAGCATCCATTAAGTTTAATTAAAGTAGGTTGTTCTGCAAGCTCTGTAATACTTTGTTTCAAAATTTTTTGAATATAATCCGCTTTTTTTCGTCCTTTGACGTACACCTCACGTGTTGACGATATGAAATCGCAAAGTATACCAGGGAATAGATTGGGAGAGGTATATCCATATTCCCACTTGATAAAGTGGTGGTTGTCAATTAACCAGTTGGCCTGCTTTTGAAATTCACTATCTAAGGTGTGCCATGGAAATGGAGGCTTGAATACGTAATGAGCAACTTGCTCCCCATTATATATCGCTAGTTCCTTAGGTGTAAATACATTTCTTGCTGTTTTGAATCCTTGCACATCAATTATAAGAACTATTACTTGTTTCTGACTGCTTTGGTTAGCGCGTTGTATGTAACTAAAGCGATCGTGCAGTACTTTACATATACTTTTAGAAAGAATATGGTGTTGAAGCGAATGAAATTTCAACTTGTATAGATGGGTTGATAGCTGAGCATGCACAAAGTCAGAACCTTGACCTATGCATGAGCAAAGCACTTCTCATAAGAGAAAACATCAGTTTTCATTATGCATACAAATATTCGCATTGTAATTTTATTAATTACTGTTGTTCTTTATGATACCACACTAAGTTTTTACCCAAAAATTGTAAGTTATGGCATATACATATATATATATATATATATATATATATATATGTATGTATATGTATATAAATATGACAAATTAGCCCCCCCCCCCAAGAATGATTTATTTACTCTTTAAAAGCGTCTTTCTTTTAACTTTCACTTTTTCCATTCATACTACCCATTTTCTATATTTAAAATATATAACACAAAAAAAACCATAGTTAATAATATTTTCTGTATTTAGTAAAAATGCTATACATTAGATAATACAATATTTTTTCATACAATGTCAATTAATATTGTACTCTGCAGCAATGCATAATTTACGTATGGTTTGTATAAGAAAAATGTGTGCTTGAGTACCTATCGCAACTTGTTAAATACTCACCTTGAAGTACTTTTAGCTTAGACTATTGACCTTGATCTACTTATTAGCATATACAACAACCTAGCACTCTTCTCGTTTCCTGTGACCTTAAAAAATTTTAGATTTCTAAGAAATGTAATATGACGCTATAAGAATATAATGATTGCTTTTGTAATTTCTACTTATAGCTTTACAATTTTGACCTTGACAACACCATAAGAATATAATGATTACTTTTACAATTTCTATTTTTAGCTTTCCAACTTTGACATTGACAACACGATAAGAATATAATGATTATCTTTGCAATTTCTATTTTTAGCTTTCCAATTTTGACCTTGACAACACCATAAGAATATCATGATTACTTTTGCAATTTCTATTTTTACCTTTCCAATTTTGAGCTTTACAACACCATAAGATTATCATGATTACTTTTGTAATTTCTATTTTTAGCTTTCCAATTTGACCTTGAGAGGACGAGTGACCTTGAAGCACGACGATAAAACTCACTTGACCTTGTAATGTAAATCCTATACAAAGTGGATTATCAGAACCCCCCCGCCCCCTATATGACTATTTACGTGTATTAGGTTTTATGGTTCACAGTAACAGTGGGTTGTACGTATAAAATAGTATTTTAAATAAAAAAATTTGTTGTATAATGAATTGGTGATACATAGCATTATTCAAAGCAGATTTTTTCAAAATTCTATAGATAACGTGGGCCCTTAAACTTAAACATTATTGAGTTTAATTAATGTAAAATTGAAAACATACATATAAGATTCACTCGAATGGGATTTGAACCTATGTCTTTCATTTACCACGTGCACTCCAAATGAACTACAGGGGTAATACATTTTATTTGATCGAAACTTAATAAGCATATACCTTGTTACCAGGATATTGTATTAATTTGCATAATTACAATTATTATGTGTACTTTGTCATGTGACCCGCATATCGGTGTGTTGCACCGATAACAAGTACGTAAGTGATTGTACACTAATAACTGCTATTAGCAAACATGAAATAGTAATCGATGAAAAATGTTAATTTTAAATAATTTTAAGTAATATGGAATGAAAATATGCATACATAAAGAGATTCCCGAAGTACACATGGTAACTGTAACTATACAAATTAACACAATATCCGTGAAGTATGAGTATGAAGTTTCAATATATATATATATATATATATATATATATATATATATATATATATATATATATATATATATATATATATATATATATATATATATATATATATATATATATATTATATATATATATATAATATATATATATATATATATATATATATATATATATATATATATATATATATATATATATATATATATATATATAGATGGTTATAAATAGGTATAATAGAGGGTAGAGTTTGATCGAGCTTAAATAATATATAGTATGTGAGTTCATACACAGTCGAAGAAGTTATGCACTTCGTTATGAGAAAATATAGTATACGAGTATAAAAATATGATTGTGATACAATAAAACAGGCTTCATGGGGTTTGCACAATGATGTAATATTCATAAAAGCAATGAGCTATAGCAGTAGCATGTAAAAAAGGTCAACACGATACATATCAGTGTGTACGTTTAGTTCAGTTTAAGTTAAATAAGAAATTTCACATTTAAATCAATTTAATTAAGAATTTGGATACACAACAGATATTGATTACATGAAGTATAATAATTCTAATGTGTAGATCATGTATAGTAATATGTACAATGCATAAAACTCTGCGAACTATAAAAAGGGTTATGGTACGAAAACAGTATATTAGTAATTCACAAACTAAGTGTTTCAAAAGTGCATAAGAAGTTATAGTGACTTAGAAACATAGCTAAGAACTTGTACAACATTTGTGCTTTGTGATATTTACAATATAAATACAATTTGTGTACAAAAATTTACTAAATATGCTAACATTGTGAAAGTGTACAAAGACAAAATTAGGAACTATAGAGTACAGAAAAGGTGTTAGAGACATATATAGGAATATATTATATAAACATTACAAGCGATATAGACGTTTAAAAAGCAAGTTAAAATTAAATTATATAAAGTTAGGTTAAGTACAATAATTAAGAATTTTTCAAATTTATAGTTTATATAGGACAAGATAAGTTCAGAATAAATTATAAAAACATATAATAATAGGTTTCCCTCAGTTTCACATAGAATTTAACATTAAATATGTAATTTAAACATAATTTTAGAAAAATTGGGTTATGTACCTAAAATTAAGCTATAGAAGTAGAAATTTTGTTAAAACTATGAGAAATGGGTAGAAATAAGTGTATTCTTATACAGCTTTTTATGCAGAAGCTGAATATGTCTTCAGTTTAGTTGTAAAATTTAAAATTTGTTAGATTTTAGTAATTTTAGGTATTAAATTGTCAAAATGTAAATTAATGAAACGAAGTATAGCATGTGAGATGTCCATTTATGCAAATGTATTTAAAAAGCAAATCCGAATTGATTTGACAAAGTTATGGCATAATTTATGTTTTAGTTAATTTAATTTTTTTGTTTAGACCAATTAAATGTAAGAATCTTTTGTATGTACTGTAAAAAAAATTGAAAGCTTTGGTATCCATGAGAAAAGTATATAAGGAATTGCTCCTGATTTCTCACTCTCTTATCCTCTTACAACTCCTACTTTCTTATAACTTAAATTTTGTGTGACTGAAAAGTCAGAGTGCTAATAGTACATTCGTCACATGTAAGTTAAAAATTTTCGTTAACATTATCGGAAGTGAACCGCGATCAACGTAGAGTTTGAGATTTCAGAAATAATCGATATAACAAATAACAAATCTTAAAACTTAGGTTACCGGTTATAATTTTCGACATTATTGTATTGTTTCAATTCGAAATCTTGTATCAACATCGGTTGATGTGCATTTTTTTTATGTAAATAAAATTTCTTCTGATGCTTTGGATGCGATGTTTATTTTTTTTTCGAAAGTGATGGAGCTTATGAAATAATAATAACTTCAAATCGGCATCTAAAATAAAAGTGATAGTAAATATAAAACTTTATGAAAGAATAAAATAATTCTAATCCGATACTTTAATAAACATTTAAATTAATATTTAAATATTCAAAGAAAGATAAAGTGCTACTACAAAAGTATATGAGCATATTACCTAAGTGCAATGTATTTACCAATAAGTTAATGCAGCTGGATGAATGTATAGAAATTAAGCAGTACCATTTGCAACAGGAAGGCAGTATCATTGTTAGATGGAAAGAAGTTTACACAAATGGTAATATGGAACATGCTTGAGGTGACCATTTATTGGAGATTACAGCAACACATGTGAGTTTATTTTGCTATCGTAACCCAACACATTGCATTGATTATTCTTTTAATGTCCGGTATTTATGTTTTGTTTTCGGAATTTGTATATGTTTATTGTGCGACGACGTGTATCAATATCTGGAAAAGTAATGAACGGGTGTAACCATAAATATTTTAATTTTAAAATTTAATTGAGCAATGACGCAACGCATGCGTACATTTTGTCAATTCCGTAGAAGCTTGTTACACGGTGAAACAAATTATTGCAAATTACTATTAAATTATTAACATGAACATTTCCGGGTGTGAAATAAAAATTTTGTGTTTTGACTAATACATTTCAATTTTATAATAATAATTAAAAAGTTAAATAGTTATATTGTGATTTGCCAACGAAATTCAAATATATTAGAACCCTATCCCCAAGTATATACAACTAATAATAAATATTTTCACGATTTTGCCATAACAAATTATATATATATATATATATATATATATATATATATATATATATATATATATATATATATATATATATATATATATATATATGTGCTGTTAAATGTTATGTAGAAAAACCCATTATGTAGATTGTAATGTGTTGTTATTAATACGACAACAAAATTAATTGGCTACGTTTAATTAACTAAAGGAATGAAATATCTTAGGCTTCTTATTAAAACAACCCAGGGTCTGATACCTGTACGAGTAGATGGCTTTGATGTAGCTATTTAATACCAATTTCTAATGTAGAATTTAAGTGAATAGCAAAAATTCAGCAAATTTTAGTGCAATATTACTTAATAAACATTTATAAAAATGAGTTCAGTAATTATTTGCCCAGGTAACAAAGGAAAGTAATAATTTAAATAGAATGCAACTAATTCAGCTAACCATACATAAACAGTGGCATAAGGTATGATTTTAGCTAAGCCGAAAATGTACGATTAACACTTGTGCAACAGAAGTGTAGAATAATACAATAAAACCACACATGTCATAGGGAAGCAGGTGTAATACTTACTTAACCCGTTACAGCTAGTTTAAAAAATATGCAGATTGCTATCGTAGATGAAGCATCCCCGAAGAGATAGTATTGCGCGTAGTAGTGATTAACGAGTTCATTTTTTGAAACGGTAAATAATAGAAAAACGCAAAATGAGATTTAGAAAAAATCTATTGAAAAGGGATACATCAATTATGTGTTTTTTTTTAAATAATTGTGGTCTTGAGCAAGCTAACGTGTGAAAGCCTAATGATCACTTAAGGAGCCGCATATGGGAATTTCGAACGACCAAGGGATGCTTACGACCGGCTACCTTAAATCTTTGTAGTAACACAAGTGAAAGGAAAATAAAAACTAGGAAGATAATTTCAGAGTAATGGTACAAAGAAAGAATTAAAACGACCCTTCTATTCACAAGGGATTGTATGCCAAAATCTAAGAGCGGTCATTTAAAAGCCTAATCGTCGTTGCTAACACAGTAACAGAGTCTTAACACTTAAGATCTAAGCCATTCATATTCATATGTTAAGGTGAATTCAGATGGATTTTTATTCTCAACCAACGTCATAATGTGCAACTCACCATCTTGGTATCTACGCACAACGTTTAAAACCAAATACACTTATGTGGGAGTATTTATTAAATTAACTATAAAATTTCCAACAATTGGAATGTAGGTTATACAATAATATGTACAATTAATATTCTTTCATATCAATGTGTTGTGAATACAGTGCCGTTCGTAAATTAGCGGATAAATTCAATTAAAATTCGAATGGGAGCTTAGGAAGAAAACGCTCGGACGTACGACAAGGTGAATATAGATGATGTTAATACAGTGTCCCAAACTTGCGCCCAGCGCGATACCTCACTTATTTGATAAAATAGGAGAACAACGTTTTGAAGTGTAGTAGAAAGAACTGAGGAGCAATTTTAAAATTATTTTAGCTAGTATTTGTTTTATACAGGGTGAACCAAACATAGATTTTTTTTAATGGGACACCCTCTATGTTATTTCAAATTGTGATTCGGTTAACTGCGGCCATTCTTTCAATATAAGCTTTCATTATGTTATATAGGGTAGTTTAGAAAATGTGGCCATTTTGAAGAAAAAACTATACCTAAAAGGATACCATGTATCATTTCCAAAAAGAAATATTCAAATGATTTTTTTAATAAAATATTTTTTGAAAAAGACAATTTTTTGAGATTAGGCCTAATTTTGTTGTAAAATGATTGCACTAATTTAAATTAAATGTTCGAATTGAGTAGCGTTAACCATCTGACAATAGCCAAGGCGATTCACAAATTATTTTTGTATGTTATCGATGACATCTGCGGTATTGTTTCTAATTTCTCGGCGAATTTGTGCTTTTAAGTCTTATAAATTGGCCAATCGCGTCGCGTATAATTTACTCTTTAAGTATCCCCACAAGAAGTAATCTAGAGGACTTAAACCTGGCGATCTGGCTGGCCGCTCAATTGTCCCATTTCTACATATTCAACGATTTGGAAAAACCTCATCCAAATAAGCGGGAACAGGTAAAGCGTGGTGTGGCGGTGCTGCACCTTGTTCATAAAAGAGGTCAAAGTGGTGCATATTGGGTTCTTCTAAATCAGGATACAACGTTATTAGAGCTGGGCTGAGGTCATTTCATTTTGAAGAAAGTCTAAATATCTCGTACCAATGAAAGTATCCTCAAAGAAGTAAGGACTGTTCCGTCAACTATGCCGCACCAAACGTTCAATCTTAGAGAGTTTTGGGTGTGATATTCCGTGAACCAATGAGGATTTTCGGTTGCCCAATACACTTTCTAATTCTGCAACAAAAAATGTGTGTTGATATTTAACGAAAATGTCGATGACGTCATATCTCTTTCTTGTCACAACCTGTACACTTTTACGTAAAAAAATTCTAAATTGCAAATAAAAACCGACGGGTTCGAGCGTTTTCTTCCAAAACTCACATTCGAATTTTTATTGAATTTATCCGTTACTTTACGAGGGCACTGTATTTAGATAAGTGTATTAAGTTTTACGTGTGACAATCTCAGCAACCTCGATCCCAGAGTTGCGTGTATCTAACAAACATCATTTTTCGTTCACTGTTAACTCCCTGTAACAGCTGGTGGACGCACAAATCTCTCTATTTAATTTTCGTGGTTTTACCTTCTATTGTTCTAGCCTGTATGGGTAAAACATTCTGATTTCATTAACAAAAACTCCATTAACGTTAACTGAAATAGAGTTGCGCAGGAATAAAACAATCACTGTTTTTAAAGTTTCACTATAATACTAAATGACAGGTGCTTCGACCACACTGTGTCTTCATCATCTTGATGCATACAGTTGCAATTTAACCAATATAGTGAAACTTTAAAAAACAGTGTTTTATTTCTACTCATGTAGTATGGAGTTTCATCAAATAAAAGCCAGTTCAATCAATATCAAATAGAGTTGTGTATTATACAAGAAATTTTGAACAAGTTTAGACGACTTGCAACAGCTGTTATTGATATTTTCGGAGAAAAATAGGTTACGGTAGTTTAGTTATTCCTCTTTATAACTGTGCGAAAACGTCATTGCAAAAGGTTTCAAAGAACTAAATGTGCAGTAAAGAGTAAAGAACGTATACAAAGAAAGAAGTGCCACACAATATATTTTAGTAAGCTCTATTATATAATAAAAAAATATATAGGGTGTTCAATTTAAAAAACAAAACTTTGGTTTATTGCGACGAAACTGACTTTTTGTGGGGAAAACTATGCACGCCACTAAATTCTACTGGAACTTCTGTATGACAACCCAGTTTTAACTATTTCGATAAATTACACGGCAAAGCAGTTACGAGTGGTGCTTAAAATGTGCAAATTTTGAATTTCTACCTGTATCTCAAATACTAATCGGACTATGACAATTCTGTTTGTGGTATCTTTCGTTTCACGAAAAAGTAGAGCAGGGTCGCGAAAACCGCACCTTTCTATCTTTGCTCGCAAACGAGATACCCTTCAATGTCAACCAAAATGGGTCACAATGTACATATATGCTTTATCAGAACTAGATAATAATAATAGTCTTTACTGCCCAACAGATTAACCAACTACACGGCTATTCAATGTAACGTAGAAAAATGTCTAGAACACAAACGAGTAATACGCCAACGAATAGTATTGGGGAATGGATCACAGTCAACTATAACAAGCGACGAAAAGGAAAAGTGATAAATCAGTAGTTCGTAACAATACTCTCTTGGCGGATAAAGGCCATCGATCTTAGTCATTATATTCAGAAAGTTACGTTGTACAGGTTCAACAACATTTTTCAGAATGTCATAGTGTGGGTTTGAAAGTAATACATAAAGGATAATTAAAACGTTAACATTTGTAAAAGTACAAGTTCTAAGAATATAACCAAGAATTTTCTAACATAATCACATCGTATGAGTTTAACGTGTGTAACTATTGATCAAAGAGTTTTTGTCCATTTAACTGGCAGCACGTTACATTAGCAGATGTTTAACGTGAGATTATTATTGATATATTACGTCAATTTAGTATTATAATAATGGGCAGCCACTAGTTGAGGCTATTGACGTAAAGATTTTAAGATCCGTAAACATCAATCGAGATCACATTTAAGAGTTTCTATCAAATCATCGATAAATACAATAAATAGTAGTGGTGCTAAATTGGAACTGTAATACTCCAGTCCTAGCTATGAAGGAGTCTGATTCGAAACCGTTATACACCACCCTTTGGGTTCTCCTTTATAGGTTAAAAGAAAATAATTTAGGAAGTGCTTCACAGAAGTCTAATAAATGCAGTACTTCATGTGATAAGGCATGATCGACCCTATCAAAAGCTTTGAATATGTCCACGGTTATTTAGAATTGGAGAAAGTTTTGTTACAAAACCATGTTAGAGAGGTGAAATGTGGATAGCTACCAACAAGTATAAAAGGCGTCCTGAAAGGTGTGGTCAAAACTACTAGGATGTATAGAGGGGCTCAAAATAACCCTAGTCTTCGTTTGAATTTTTTTCCTATCTGTCTTCCTTATGTAGTTATCGGCCTTCAAGGTCAGAAGTTAAAAATTTAATTTCAATGATAATTTTTAAACCGCTTCTTTCATTACTATGAAATTTAGACACCCTAAATACCTCATAGAAATATCCTTCACCCAACATCTATTACACTACTTAGCACCAATACGCCACACACGAGGCAATATAAGTGAAAACCAAAAGTGCCAGAAACCCGCAGATAATATTACTGCCAGATGACGCTTGTAGATCATATCATGATCCCCCAGTTCTATAAAGATGCTCCGCGTTTACGTTCAGAAGTTTCATATTTAATATCGCCAAATGTGAGCAACCGCTTCAATATCCCATCGCAATTCGCGATAAATCCGTCTTAACGAGTAATCCTGCTTTAAGAAAACCGCATCCGTCCTGATCGCTTATCGCGATAACCCAGACTTGAGGGAGAAATCTTTGTGCAAGTCTACCGTACCTGTAAAATAAGTTAGTTTATCCCGTACCTGAAAATCTGTAAACTAAATTGTTCCGGAAGGTTTAAAACACCTTATAGGTGTCATTATTGAACGCAACCCTGACCTAGCGCCACCCTGGTAGCTACTCTTGACGCAATAGAACCCAAAAGCGCAAGGGGTTACTAGCCGTGCCCGCTGCCCGGACTCAGAATGTAATACGAAAGTATTTATTTCATCCCAAAGACTTTAATAACTCGCAAACACCACCATTTCTGTTTTTAATACAATTTCCTCGAACTTGCAAATGTAATTAGACTAGATCTTAATGCATCATAATTAAGATTCTACTGTATATAATTAGTATAAACTATTATTTAAGAAAACACACACATATTAATTAGTTTCGTGAAATCGTCGTTTGTAAATGATAAGAAGTATAAGTTACATTTAATAGATTATAAAAGTCCGTTTCATAGAAACTAAAGATAGATAATTGCATCTATTCACTTTAAATTCTGCATGAAAGCATACCAATATCATCTATTTCATTCGAATGTAAAAATCTCATGCGCATAAACTATACTTTAAAGTATTGATTTTTCTGGTCGACCTTCTAGCGAGCAACCGCTTTGTCGTTCTAAGCAACCTTGCCTTACCGTTAGGATAACCGTGTTTAGGCACCCGTCCAGCTTCTCAAGACAGGCCCGGCATTAAAACATCCAAATAATTTTAAAAAGTCATTTGAGTTAGGGTTTTTGTTATATATATACAAAAATACGAGTCCCGAATACGTTAATTGAAGGTAGTATTAATTCTATTTTCACAGAAACGTCCCAGGATCCGGTAACCAGAAATCTGGAGTCTAAAATAACCCAGACAAGGCGCCCATCCGAAGATTTCTGTTCCGTTATTATTGTAAATAGTTTATTCAGTATTATAGAATTATTTTCTCAGATTAAGTGTGTATTACTTAACATGTAACTCAAATTCAAATTCAATACAGTTTATTATGGGTACAATTATTGATTATGGGAATTTTACCATTTCAGTCGACTGCTCAGCCGAGGTAGTCTGTTCAGCCGGTTGGTTACATAGTTTTTGTGATATAGTTACATTTCATTTTTGTTTATAAGTCTATAACATGTTCTCTTAGTATCTAGGCAAACAAAGAAGAAAAAAAAACATGTTTAATTTGGATTTACGTTACTTAAGTTAGTAGTATTCCATCTTCTAGAGGATCGTTGTGGGCAGGACTCGTGGGTGGGTAGGTGGTGTTTCCTAGGAAGCAGGTGGGCTGGTCCCTCTGAGCACTAAAATGGTTTGGGATCCCGGACGTCGGTACAGCTTCTTGTGGGTGTTACCTGTGGTGAATAGGAAAGATTATTAGTATTGTTGATATTGTGTTTGGTAATTGAATTTTGTGAGTTGTATAAGTGATGTTTTGAAGTTAATTTGAGTAGCGAATGGTAGATTGTGTTAGTATATAAAGTTTAATGTATTGATACAGTTAGCTATACTTATCCCGGCATCCCTACTCATCGTGACCGTGTGTGAGGATTACTCGCCACAGTTCAGTCGCAGTTTGTGCCGAAACTAAGGCCGCTGCCACCCGTTGGATGACAGGTAGGACCTTCGCCATATCTAAGCCTCCGATGAGGCCTATAACAGCGTCGAATTCTAAAGCGGGCTTTCTTACGTCTGCGGATTTCACCTCATCCGCTACTTCAGCCATCTCGCTGCCGCCCGCCGTCGCTTTGGCGTAATTAATACCGGTTCGGACTAGAGAAGGTGCCGCTGTGGGCGGTGTCCTCTTCTGCCGCTGTTGAGGTGGATCTTCGGTCTTCTTCCGCTGCTGGAGACGTGATGGTAGAGCTTCTGTCTTCTTCCGCTACGGGAGTGGTGGGTAGCTCGGACAACCCCTGAAGTTGGCCGGATGATCACCACCACGGTTTACGCACCTTTCCCGGTCTGTACGGGGTTTGGTGCACTCACTGGAGTGGTGGTGTCCTGTACACATGACACAGCATGTCGTCGCTCTACAGCACCGTTGTCCGTGACAGAATCCCTGGTACCGGTGACACTGCCCGATGCCTGGTCTGCGCCTCAAGTCTTCAGGGGAAACACGTATGCGAGCCACGTACTCTACCAGCCGGATCTTCGTACGGTCCCCTTCAGTTGGACCAGCAGAAGCGGGATTGGTCTGCCTTGTTTCTTATTCTGAAACAAGATCTGATATAAATGTCGTGATTTTTTAGCTCAGAGGTAACGTCAGCCTAGGAGATTTCTACGGGTATTCCTCGTAGAACCACCTTGAACGAACGTTTCCTCTTTGCCTGATAGGTATGGTCGGTATACCATGTCTATCCAATACCGCATTAGCATGTCACGGTCCTGGACAGTGGTAGACTGGATCCGGTATCCCCCGACGGTTGCCTTCACGCGGATGAAGACGATCCCTCGGTGGTCTAATTCGCGGGAGAAAGCAACCCAGTTCTCCCTCTCGCGAAGGATTACTGGCAGCACCCTCTCCCTGGCAGCGGGAAGCTCTTCTACGTCCGGGCGGTCCATGGTGTCAGCGAGGACCTCGAACGCGTTGATCCCCGTTATGGGCATGGTCGGGCGGTCAGTCGATGGTTTCTTCGGTTTCTTCTTTTGGAGCCGGAACCCGTCGAACGGTGGCGATTCTTCTTCTGCATAACCGGTCATTGATGCTGCTGGAAGCGGTGAAGCAGCAATCTTTTCTTCGATTTTCTTGAGTTTCTTCTTTTTCTTCTTGCTCTTCATATAGATGTCCTTGTCGTAGAAGGGCAAGGGCACGAACGGGACCTGCTCATCGGTCAGCACGAAATCATCAGGTAGTGGGAAAGGCTAGTTCTCGTCGTAACGACTCCGAAGAGCGTACAGGCGCCGCTACCGGAACGGTAGCTCTCTACCTGGCATCGTGAAAACGACGCAGGTAGCAGAACGTAACGCAGGGTAAACTTTTAACAAAGTACGATTACAATGTCAAAACGCGATGTTCACTGATCTGCTTGCAGGCAGCGAATGAGAAAGAATAGGTTAATATAAATATCAAACTTTTATATGACTATAATTCAGTGTGTACAGTGATTGGCCCAAGTAGAAGTAAACGAACCCCGCCTCTCTTTATTAATTTAAAATCCTATTGAGCTAGTTTGAGGCAAATTAAAGTAACATAAAGTAAAATCCCTTTCTTCTAAAGAAAGGGCGTTACAACAATAAGGAGAACTGCAGATTCCGGATTATGGTGATTACAAAACGGAATGTTTGGGCGTCGATACTAAATTTGATGATGGTTGATGAATGTAAAATTGCTTCCTGATTTGGCTGAGAATTCTCAAGTTATTAATAACTGTATGTAGTGAACTTTCGAGAGATTTAGCTTTCTCATGTATTTTAGCTTTGGTTTTGAAGGGTTATACGTAGTTAAATTCTGAAAAGGTAATGGACTTGACAACCCTGCATCCTGATAATCTCGCGTGCATGCATTACTGTTTTAGGCGGCATACAGAACTCAATCTAAACTACATTCAAACACAATTACATCGTGAGATTATACACTTTTTAAAGACGATAAACATATTGTAGTCGACGTTCTGCTATCGTTTATAATGTGGTACTCCGAGTGAGGCTGCGGATTAAAGAAGATCAATTAAGGGAAAATCCAGAATTTTGTACTCTAAGAAGCTACCTGATTACAATTGTTAAGTCTTAAAGGTGCATTAGTTTAGAAATTATTATATAAGAAATAACTATTACAACTATATCAAGATGCACCACTTTCCTGCACCAGACATGGATAGTTGGTTTAGCCCTGTTATCTTGCAGGATTGAGTTGAGAATCCCAGGGGAACAGTAATTAAGCCTCCGCAATAATGCTTTCTAAGAAGTTAGTTTGGATAGTGGAAACTGTCATTAACTAACCAGTAGGAACGTTAATTAACACATTTGCATTAATTATAAATAACAAACTTAATACTCTATTCAACTCAGGCAAATATTAATTTATGTAAACTTAAATTGTACACTGCACTAACCAAAGAACCCAAGGTGGAGAATAATACAAATTTATAGAAATTAGCTTTCAATTGTGTTAGTATAGGCATTGAAACCAATATTCAATCACTGCAAAATTAAGTGTTAAGAAATTATTTATTATTCTGGACACATGAAGAGAAACTGTTATAAAAGTAAAAGTTCGCCCAAGCGAACATTAATATATTAGAAAACACTTAGTATTTTATTTTAAATTATAGTGACATGTAACAATTCCATATATTATTTATTGAAAAATATTCTCAAAATGTTTACAAACAAACAGGTTAAGAATGTTCAAATGTGAAATTTAAATTCTTAAAACAATATTTGAAAAAGCAATACGTAATAATAATGTGGTTATAGCTGTAAATAAGAAAACTTTTGAGTAACCGATCCCTTTCTGCACAGATCTCTACGGAAATTTAAAAAAACCTATGAAACTATAACTAATGAACTTAAACAAATTTGTGCTATCATTAACCTTCCAGCTCATTGATTTTAGTATCTGTGGTAAAGTAAGAAAGATTAATTTTTACATTTAGTTGTCGTTTTAATTCAATTCTGGTCGTTATAATTTTCATACCAGTTAAACTAAAATTAATTACGTCAAAATGATGTCTATTAAAATTTGGCTTAAATTAAGAATACTTTTAGGGAATTGATTTGTTAGTTGTTAACTGCGCAATGACCTTTAAACTAACTTTTGGTATGATTATCTCACACGAACTATTTGACGTTGAATTCAAATAGGCATTATTAAAAATTCATAATTATGCTTAACTAACTGCAATCTGATAACTAAGAGGTAATTAAAAATTAATTTTAACAATTTTATGAGGTTTTAAATATTTAGGTACTATAAATAATTCTTAACATTTACCAACATTTCAATTAAAATGAATATAATGCGTTCAGACTAAAACATTAAATGCTGATTCTATTTGTGGTTCTAGAAAATGGATGGGTTTTATGTGAAGACAAATTACTTAGTAAAGCAATATACTTACTCCTTATTCATAAAGTACGATTGGAAATTTACATGCAATTTAAAATTACACGTAAATTTGATTTGATGTACAAGTGCTAAATCAAAAGGTATAATTTATATGAAGTATAAATTAAAAACTATAAAGGATAGCTAAGTATTGTTCTCCGCATTGTTTATTGTCTTGATAACCATTTATCTTGTCACAAGATGGGAACAGTGCCAAGAGCCCAGACATGATAATAGCAATTATTAATCAACCGTGGTTAGAGGTCTAAAAGATTATTAAAGCTTAAAACAAATTCTCAATGCAAAACTTAGATTAGAATATAATTTAATCCATATAAATCAAATATTTACTATGTATCAAAAATATTTTGCATAAAATGCTTATTTTTTGGTGGTATTTAAAAATATATTTACAAACTTTAAACGTTCTACAGCAATGCAGCTGTCTTCTACAGAAAGAAACGTTTTATAAATAAACTTTAATGTCAAGTATATTGTCTGCTGCTGTTCTAGATACCTTCAAAGAATTGTGAATATATTTAAAAATACACGGATTAAGCAAAAAACAATTCATTTCGATAAACTAGAAAGCTTTCACTTTCACATTTCTAAACGTTTGTTTATATATGATCATCATTGGCTTCTATAATTTTTACTTTATAAAACTGTGAACCTTCATAAAAGCAACGCATAATAAGATTTTAATATAGTAGCTTTCATGCATCTTTCATCAACAATATCAATATAACTTTTTGTCTCAAAAACCATTTTTAATATCAAAGTGACAAATATAAGAGAATATTTTTATCACTTGTTTTTACATGTATGATTAATGATTTATTCTGTACATTATCTCTAAAATTTTCTTAAAGCGGGTTGTGAATAGAGTTTCGTTTATTATCAAAATGTGAAAATGTATAATTTCATCCTCTGGCCAATAACCTACAACTAGGTATTACTTTAACTTGGTATAAAATATGACGAACGAATAATCTACTCGAATAAGCTTACATTTTTGTTTCATAATCTGTACTTCCTTTGTAAATAAACTTTGTAAACATGTACAAATGAACAAACTAAAAGCAGTAATGCCATATTTGCTATTAACCCTTTCAATACGAACAACGAATATAAATCCGGTGTTTCATAATTTGACTCTCAGGCTGGTGTGAGACATATCCTCCGACACCATTAGAAACTCTCTGTGCCTGAGGGACTATTGTCGAGTTAATCTCTAGCTAGCTTGGCAAAGGGACGATTGTCGGAAATATCCGGTCCTGACGGAAATACACGAAAGTCGTCTAGCATATTCGTTTGGTCACTAGGTAGGTGTATGTGACTTTACTGGTTTTCAGTGCTGTTCAGAATGTCGTCCGATAAAGGTGCCGGTCCGTCGCGGCCTGAAAGAGTAAAAACTGATGCTAGAACTGTGCAGAATTTCTGTGGTTTAGATCCTAGAGAGGTAAAAGAAATACTGAAAGATGTGGGTGATTTGGGAGACTGGTATGCAAGTACAGTCCGCGCGGCCAAAGAATGCCTCGGGTCGCCATGGATGTTCGTGCATTCGGCCGCACTCGTTAACGCAATAGCGATTGAAAGCATTACCAGTGGCGTCGGTGCCGCGTTTTCAATTATTCGTCACCAAACCACAAGAAATTTTAAAATATTTTATTTATTTGAATTACATATGAACAGTAATAGGTTAAACATTTATAAAATAAAAAATAACCATGTTGACAAGTAATAAATTTTATATTTGAATTACAAATGAACACAATAGTTTAATCGTTTATGAAAATCAAAAAAGTGTAATATGAAAATGTAAACTTTCACCATTAACACTCATAATAAAATACTTATCTTTTTGGGATTTTTAATCTGTACTTTAAATTATACAATCTAAAGTTTCGATAACACTTACAGTTATTTCGTCTAGTAATGTTTTAAAATTGTTAAAGATGTAGTAAACAATTTTGTCAAATTTACAAAATTGTTTTATCTTAATTAAACATACTGAAAAATAGTATCATCATTATAATTTAAATACATTAAATCCCAAAAATAATAATTTCAAAAAGTGTAAGTTCGATTTTTAATTATAGAAACAGAATAGGCTGTATTTTAAGAGTATTATTCAGGATTTAAAAAAATTATGATATTTCTTAGGTAATCAATTTTTATATTTCATACACTTTGGGGAAAAGTTACTCAAACGGCGATAATTATCTACTATAATAATATTAAATACTACTAACAAATAAGTCACACAATCATTCTTCACTAGACCAGCCACTGCGGGAATATTTGCTAATCTGTTGTTAATGATACTAAGGAATGTCAACTATTAGGATTTCCTTAATGAGAATTTAAGCAAATGTCATTAGCATTACATGCGCCGCAAAACTACTTATTTATTTTACTATGTACTGCGAAAGTATTTGTTGTTTATGCATATTTGTCTAATAAATTTGGGTATTATAAGCTTTAAAATTCACATAGGACACAAAATGGTTCACTGTCGTTTTGTTGCAATAATTGTAATAAAGTTAAATTAACAAGTACGTATATAAATTAATAACAGAAATAAATAATTATTTAGTGTAATACATGATAATAAACGGAACGCGCTTTTGGTGGCGACGCCACTGACATGCCGCGCTTAAGAGACTTGAAGTTGGACGAATGCGCATCCAACGTTCAGGCATTATTTGGCCGCGCGGACTCTAGTAATGAAGAAGAGCCGTTGGGTGCTACCGGTAGTGAATATGAGGCTGATTCATCGAGTGAAAGTGACGCCTTAAAAGTGACAACGAAGTGTTGGAGAATGAAAGCAATACTGAGCGAGGGAATATGGAGGAAGATATTGGAATTGAGGAAACGCAGCCATCAGAAGGGATTCAAATAGACTGGACAAATAACGAATTTAAACGACAGAAACATGCATTTATAAATGATAAAGGTGGAATAAATCCGGATATGAACCTCGGTCAAAATCCAACTGTAATAAATGACTTTTTCAATTTTTCACATATGACATTGCTGACATAGTTGTGCGTGAAACCAATCGTTATGCAGCAGAACAATCAATAAGCTGGAAGGATTTTGACAGGTCAGAATGTTTTTGGCATTGAATTTAGTTATGCAAAGAAATAAAAAATTATATATACACGAATATTGGTCCACTGATCCTTTGTTAAATTCTCCTATTTTTGGAGAGTGCATGTCGAGAGATAGATGCACGTCTATACATCGATATTTGCATTTCTGCAACAATGCACAGACTCCAAATCATGATCGGCTTTTCAAAATAAGAGATGTTCTGGAAAAAATTAAAGACAGATCCAAAAGTGCATTGTATCCTTTTGAGTGTTTAGTTATCGATGAGAGTCTGGTCCTTTTTTAAAGGATACTAGAATATTTAAACAATATATTAGAACAAAGCGACATCGTTTTGGAATTAATTTATATGTCTTATGCGATTTCTATATTCTGGATTTTAATGTATACGTTGGAAAGAACACTGATATTAATAATAATAAAAACGCTGTTCTGGGGATCACATACCTGGACAAAGGTCATTCTCTTTAAGCGGATAATTTTTATAAAAGCCCTTCCTTGTCACTTTTCTACATGATAGAGAAACCAACAGTTGTGGAACAGTGCGTCAGAATCGAAGAGGTACGCCAGAACTAAGAAGAAAACTAAATGAAGGGGAGATATCTTGGAAAAGTTCTGAGAAGCTATTAGCGCTTAGATGGAAAGACCGAGATGTGACTGTGCCTTATACGATGCATGAAAACAAGACAAATTAATCAGCGGCATATATTGTATCAGGAAGAATTTAAAATAGTATACAAAATTATTTTTCCACTGTGTAGACCTGTGTACTGAATTCTTATGCATTGTTCCCAAAAAAGACTGACAGAGCGCCACTTTCCGTCATTATTTCACAGACGTCAAAAGACCTATGAGGCACTATGTTGTATGTACACAGACCAGTGCTGGAGAGAAAAAAAAGAAAAGAATCTCGGTATATGAGTAAAAACTGCAATGTAGGTTTATGTATCGTCCCTTGCTTTGAGATACACCACACCATTAGAAATTTCTGATTTTTATGCAGTGTAAATAATTTAGGTTGTTTCTTTGTTATTAGCTAGGTGAAAAACATTTAGAAATACATTTGTTTTTACGTATTATCAATAAATCACATAAATTGTTATTTTACTATGTCAAAACGTTTTTTTGAACCTTTAAACTTTTCCGATTTCTCCGACGTTCGTCTTCGAGTCAATATCGAAGCGTCCGTTAGTGGGGTCAATATATATGATCAAAGTGCTGTGCCGAAAAGGTTGATAAAAATAACAGTGAAAATAAAGAACATTGTCAATAAACACACTACACGACAATTCACTAATCTTCCTAAATAACTGTAGTCGTTTATAATCTTAACTAAACACAAACAAAAGAGGTTGCTGTTTATTTAGAATAAAAGCTTTGATTACGTTCAGGACACATTAATAGGCACAGTTTCGATGTAGTTATTTGAAGTAGAATTAAACAGTTTTTAATTTGAGGTCACTTTTTACACCTTAAATTGTAGATAACACACTGAAGCAAAAAAATTCTCCTCAATGCAAATGTCTTCCTATATGGAGCATTTAGAATAAAAATTGGCTTTCACTATACAACTGTTAGCTTACGGATGAAATACTCGTAAAGCTAAACATCAGGATATCTGACTGTCAAAATGGCACTCCGGTCACTATCCAATGAACGAAAATCACAGTACTATTAATACATCTAAAGTGTTAGTTGTTATCGAAACGTTTAGATTTGTATAAACATAAATATTAAAGTACACCATTAAAAAAAAAGCTAAGTATTTTGAATATATGTAAAAATGGTGGAAGTATATTGATTATTAACATAATTTAGAGCATTCTAACAATTTTGAAGTTTTCTGAAATCTGTGGCGTGTTAAACCAAAAATTCCTAAGGGTGCACTTCTGTGCTGGCGCAGTAAATATACCAACCTCGTAATAGTGAAAGCTACGTATCTAAAAATAGCGTTATAGTGTTATAAAGTACACATGTACTCCTCTTCAACAATTGAAGTTACCATATTCGGTAGCGGAAAATTCCCCAAAAACAATTCATTGAAACAGTTTCTCTACAATTTACCATAGAAAATTCTCCGCCAATAACAATCTTTACTTCACACTTTATCCCGAACTAGCACGAGCGGTGGCAAGTTTGAATGTTTTTGTTTTTTAATTTTTTTGTATTTTGATTGATTCTTTTTTACGCTAGCTAAGATGTGGCCCATACCACTCAAAAGTGCTTTAGCGATAATCTCTTACAGGGGCTACAATTCGGTGAGTTCAATCATGCTGCCTTTTACGAGCAAGGCGACTTCATAACCTCCCATGTAATGTTGTATTTGAAGCTCATCTAGGCCTTACTTTCTTTGAAGTACTTTAGCAGACTTGTCAAACGCTCGATGCCACATTCTATCGAGTTGTTTGTTTTTATTGGTCAGTCAGTCTCGTAACAATTCACATACTATGTAGCAATTGTGATGAACGAAGGCGCTTCTGTGTTTGTACCGGTCCAATTCAAGTCTCCCTGAAGTAGTACCCGCCTGACGTGTCATCCACTGATAGCATGTTATCCTCACAAAGGGTTTCAAACCCATCATCTCCAATCAACTAAATTTGCTGTGGGCACAAACGCTAAGGCTGGCAGTGATTTCATTTCGAATACAAATTCTGCAACGGTTTTGCACTGGTTTGTTAGACCTTTTGGTTTAACTGTTCCAATGATATACTGCGAAAAGAAGCATCCACGATGTTTTGAAGCTGGTAATTCTCCGAAAACCATGCCAATTTATAAATCCGCCAGAATGGTATTTGGTGACACCTCATGCATACATTACTTTAACTTCTGCAACGAATATAGGTATTTTCCTTTTTTCCGGTGATAACACATTCAGGCTTTGCTGTGGTATTATTTCCATAATCTCGGATACAACCTTCGTCTCAATTTCCTACGCCAGGGCTACAGTTACAGTTGAGCCCTATTGTAGTATAATTAGAAATGAACACACAATTTACCACGTCATCTTGCAGTATAATTAGTAGTTTGCATGCACTTTAGATGACCATAGTGTCGTTTAATTTAAAATCAAGTTTTATGGGTTTAGGGAGAGCAGGTGATCTTATTTTATACGTGACCAAAGTTTGGAACAATACATTGTAACAATTCGGTGAAACAGTTATGGTCACTTTAGATATCTCAAAAGCATTTGACCAGGTTTGACGTAAGTGTTTACTTGCCAAACTCACCATGTTTTTCTTTAAATGTTACGATCATCAACTGGGTTTCTAGTTTCATTGATCAAAGACGAATAAGTATCGTAGTTGATGGCTGTTTCTCAAAAGAAGTTAGCATTAACGCGGGCGTGCCACATGGATCACTTATAGCGCCTACACCTTCTATGCTATACATAATTGATCTTATTTCTTCAACGTCTAACCGAATCTATTGATTTGGTGACGACAGCACTCTTCATTGTAGTTCATCT
Organism: Vesta saturnalis; assembly: GCA_036346205.1. Classification (NCBI taxonomy): domain Eukaryota; kingdom Metazoa; phylum Arthropoda; class Insecta; order Coleoptera; family Lampyridae; genus Vesta; species Vesta saturnalis. Next base: position 128,897 of record JARFJB010000084.1, on the reverse strand, counting down.
TAGTCTACTCATAATGGTAATCCAGCTTCTACCTCAAATCAAGGCATTAAAACTGGAATGTTAAGTTCAATCAACAGAGGTATTCAATGTATCCTGGAATGGGGAAGTTATAATCTAGTTAAATTTAATGCTAATAGAACTCAACATTGCCTTGTGTCCGCTAAAAAACATCTACCATGTTCTGATGAATGGCCCAGATCTTAGGCTTTCAGACTCTATTACTATGTTCTGAATGGCTGTAGCTTCAAATCTATCATGGGTTAACCATTTTCTGGTAGCTACTAAATCAACTGCTAGTAAAATAGGCTTTTTCTACAGATCTTAGCAGTACTTTACCTCCTTTCACCTCATTTTGCCGTATACCGCCCAATTTCCACCTTATCTGGAATCTAATTCTCACCTCTGGGTTGGTACTCCCCAATATGCTCTTGATATCGTTGATTGTATTCAAAAAAGGGCGATTAGGTTTATAAATGATCCGTCCTTAACTTCCGACATAACTTCCTTGAGCATAGAGGAACCGTTTTAATTCCTTCTTTGTATTATCGGTATTACAATTATTATTATGCTACCGAATTACATTGATTGGTACCATCTCGGGTCACCTTTGCTGAAAATACTCGATTCGGTTATTCAATATGCAGTAAAAATCTCCAGTTGTCGTATCAAATGGGCGCAATCCACATTCTTCTACACGACTTCTAAGCTCCGGAATTTTCTCACTATCCATCCTCGTAACTGTTCCTGAGTACTTTATGGTCGTAATCTTGACTTACAGGTATTAAAAAAATAACAATACATGATTTTGTGGTATCATGCAACATGTTTTGAATTGGTGCCTATGAAGTGTAATTTTGTTAATAACTACTCCAAATATTTTCTAATATAAAAGTTAAATCCTTCTTTAAATAACCTCGTTTGAAAATTTCTTAAATTAAAATTTTCGTATTGGACATTTCAACATTTCTTTTTTTTAATTTTTCTCTCACTTTGTCAGGTTGCGTTGACGCACCCTGTATGTAGGATGTTATAATGACGTGTATTACGTGTTTTGAGCACGAGTGTATTGAGTTTAAACGAAAAAAAAAATGTTTGTGTATATGCATAATGTATGTGGGTGGGTGATACGCCACTGGAAATTTAGGAGAAATATTATACAGTATGTAGATACGTGTATTTGAATATTATAGAGACATTTGTGTTGGAATAAATAGATTCTGATGAATGTTAATGTGAAAACAAATTTGTCGATGGGACGATAATGTTTGCTACTGTATTGCTACTGTTTTGCTACCGTAAGAAATTGAATGTTGGAAGATAAATGAGTAATCTTGGCCAGAAGATGTGAAGTATAAGTGTAGAATGTTTTAGAAAATATGTAGAGAAAGATTGGGTATGTTTAATTGTTAATTATAGAAAGTTTTCGTAATGTTGTGCAATAAGTTTTGAGAATATGTATGTATATGGGATTTGAGACCTTAGACGGTACTTATTTTTGCAAATGTTGCGGAAGGAGATCGAGCGCAGGTGGAGATAAAGCGTTGAAAGTTGTGTAATGGTCCAGAGTGGCCACTGAATGAATGTGATGGCGAGAACTGGTTTCTCCATAAAGTAATTGGAAAATTTGTAAGTAAAAACAAATATGGCGATGTATTGTAGTTATGAGCGTGGTTATACAGATGGTAGTAACAGTCGGGACTATGAAATTTTGAATGAATACTATTGGAGAATATAGCGCGGAAGGAAGACATGTTTAAAAGATGGATGACTGAAGGTATAAATACGAAAGTCAGAGATTGACGTGAGTTAGTTAGTTAGTTAGTAGGTTGTTAGAGGGTTGTTGTTGAGAGACGCGCGCGAGGTGATGTGTTAACTTAGAATGGGTTGAGTTGGAGTTATGTTTGTGAATAATAGTGAAGGCAGTCATTGTTTAAACAACTGCGTAGCCCGAAAGGGGATGAATCGTATAAGACATTCATAAGTAAAACAATTAATTAAATTAAGGTTGAAGATAAAATTAGTTTGTTTATTTTCAAGAAAGTAAAAAGTGCATAAGCAGATTTATAAAAGATAACAGTTGTTATGTTAAAGTGTTAAATGCAGCGCGTGTTCTTGTACCGATATTTAGTTAAAATTATTTATGGGACCACCTTCAAGTAAACGAAATTTTTGGTAGTAAATTAAGCCAATGTTAAGGTAATTTTATGTGACATTAAAAGTTTATTTGTGTTAAGGAAGGGCTTAATTGTCCTAAAGGTTGCTAGAAATTTTAAGAGGCAACCAAACGTGTACAGATTATTACGTGTTATTGGACTATTTGTGAGTACAGAAAGGAATGAGTGTTGGTGGAATTGTGAAGTATTTGTTATGTGCCGTCGGGCAATCTAAGGAATACAAATGGATTACAAATAATTGATTTACGGGAAGAAAGAAGAAAGAAAAGCGTAGGATAAATGGACAATTTTAAGTAAGAATTATATTTAAGGACCTTGAAAATTCAGTTAAGCACGATTATCTCTTTGTTTAGTTCATTTGCGTAATGTTGGGTAATTATTAATTAGTTTAGAAGCGAAAAGATAATCGTTCTCGAGTTATGTTGTTTTGTGTTGTATAGTAGTAAGAATTTTTGCAGAGAGTTTTATTGACAGTGACGTGTGGTTTTGAATTTCAACCACGTTGTTGTGGTATATGTAAATATATTTGTGTTTGTTTCTTTGTCATTTGTTTATTATTTTATGCAGGACAATATATATTTATCGTTACCTTTTTATTTTGTTGTTTATTTAGCCAGGTATGAGATACATTTGTGACGATTACTTAATTGGTGACCTAGTAGATTTTGACAAGTTAAGTGTAGACTTTGCATATTTTGGATTTTTAAGATTAATGAACAACCTGAAAGGTTATATTTGCCAGGTTGATTGCAAAAATGTTCATGTTAGTTTCATTAACGCGGTACACTAATGACGGATCAGCTGTTAATTAAAATTTCATTAAGTATAACTAAAAGAGATGAGTTTTGAGAACTTACATATTTACGAATGTCAATACGATTCAGAAGTGTTATAAAAATTAAATTAAATTTAAAAGATATCGTTCATGTTAGGAATTTTAAAAATTAATTACCGATCATTGAATGAAGAACAATTTATTCATTAATAAGCAGAAATTTAACTTTATATGTATACGAGGGATACGTAGAAAATATAACTGTTGGTTACGTGAATGCAGTTGAATTTGAGTGATAAATTTTATTTTGGAAGTTTTGGTATACGAGGTGTATTCAAAAAGTTTTTAACAACCGGGGTAGTACTAAATATACTTGAGTTTGAGTTGAATTGTTTTGGACGAGTGTTTGTTTTAGAACCCTCGTGTGAGAATTTACTGAGTAAGCACAATCCTACTTTCTACAATCAAGTAGGGTTAATTAACATCCAGCTTAAGACAATTATTTTAGCAAAGTTTCGATTGTGGTGGCGCCTAGAGACACATTTTCCCGGACTGAGCTGTTTGAATATCGGTGTAAGGTGTTTGAGCGTAGTAATCATTCATTTTACTTATTATTTCGACCACGCCCATCTCCCTGTTAGCTGACTTGGCACCCCGCTTACATTAGTAAGCAAACACGACGCCTAGTGCGGTTTGGACGTGTAACAACTTATAATATCAAAAAGGTTAAGGTAGCCTTGGAAATTCAATATAAAGTGTTCCTGAGTGCTTTAGCCTGGTAAGTCATACTTAGCCTGTTCAGGTCCACAAGAATAAAAAAAAGGTAACGGAATATTTGAAAAGCCACTCTTGTAAATCGATAGTTTCGAAAAACTGTTATTTAGTCAAATTTATATTTAAAAGAAACGTCAATAAACGGTGTAGATAATAAATGAAAACATTAAATTCTAACTCAAAAAATAAGGAAAACAAAATAGAACATTTCTGTAAACTGCACAGGCGACAGCGATTCTGAACAAACAATGTTGGTATTTGATAACCCTCAGTAACTAAACAATTATGACATATATTTTACTTCAGGATAATGTACTTATCTGTAGATTAATTGTTGAATCATTAGTATCTTTGATTTTGGTTGTAACAATTTTAATTAATTGTTCATGGGGCACGGAGATTAAAGCAATACTTACAATTAAAATGTTTGACGCCGGTGACGGTAATTAGCGTCGCGGTTATTAATGTAATTTAAAAGAAAACTTCGGTCACACACTACCTTTAATCACGCAAACTTGGATTTCACATACATTAATGCATTGCAGAGTCCCAATAAATGATACTCGCGTTTATGAAATTGATAATAAACCTGTCTATGAACATAAAATATTTTGTTGCTAAATCGAAAATTGTTATGTTTAATATTTAAAAAGTTGAGTTTATCTAATTATGGTGACATTAATTTAAAGTGAATTATTTCAATTAATAAAAATATATCATTGCTATTGTAAAAGAGTTTAACAATCAAATTCTGAAATTAAAAATACCGGTCGTTCAAGTCAATCTGAATTCAGAAAATTTGTGAAAAATATTTAAGGATTGGGTCGGATGAGCTATTTGTTTTGGTAACGGAAATTTTGTTTCGTTACATTGATTGCTAATTTGTTTCTTTAGCGTATTTGCATGTTTGAGGGTTCAAGTATGTGGATGTTTGCGTATGTTTGTTGATAACTATCTTTTCTGCATGGTATATTCATTGTTTGTTTGGAGTATTTGGATGTTTGTTGGCTAGTTTCTTCGTTTTTTGGGGTAGGTGAATATGTGATTCTATTGTTTATTTATTGGTCACGTGTTTTTATGTGCGTGTGGGAATTTTAAACATTTTATTTTTAAAGCAAATTATTTATAATGTTAAAACTACTTTCTTCGCTTGTTTCGCATGTTTATACCAAATATTATCATTGTTATTATTTTTTTTTACTTAGTTCATATTAGTTTTAGTTGTATAACACATGATGGTGCTAATTTTTAACATTTCATTTCTAAAACAAGATGTCTGTAATTTTAGAGTTTTTTATTTGTTTATTTTAATGATTTCAGGTTAATTATTAAATATCCGCATTAACAAATAATTAATTCTTACCCCCTCTTCAGTAAATTAAAAAACCGTTTACCATCACCCCGAAAAACCACTCTAAATAAGTGTTAATGTTATTCACTAACATTCCGTAGTCATCACTGTAAATAAAGTTGTGGATAGTCCTACAGTTTATTCTAATTACGATTTCTAATAGTTTATACTTACCGGTAATTGATAGTAGTTAATTGATTGAAATTATAAATTGAATAAGTAATAAACACATTACACCATTTTATTGTTTAAAAATTGTTATTAATTTTATTAAATACATAAATAAGTAGTTTACCTCGAGTAGGATTTGAACCTACGACCTGTACTTTGGTAGAGTACCGCGCTAACCAATTGCGCCATCAAGGTTCAAGCCCCAATCGATGTAAATTTTTGTCTTTACGTATGTGGAACTAACGTAAATTCTAAATATAATGAGAAGAAACTTATAATCATTTTATTGTTTGTCTGCCAGTGTGATTCAAGATAGCCAAAAATACAAAATAACTCAGATACATCTTTTAATTAGCTGTGAAACCTACGGTAATGTAAAGTATCAGATAATCAATATAACTCTTGGCAGTCCAAAATCCCTATGCATCTTCTTAAGTATTCTCTAGTGCTTTAGTACGTTAGGTTAAATTTAGCTTGTTCAGGACCATAGTAGCAAAAAAATGTATCCGCAAGTTTAGGAATGAGGTCTAGAGGTAAGAAACGAGGCTTAGCTATTAGACATGTAATCCAGTGTTAGCAATGGAGGCCTGACGAAGGCTTGACTACTAGAAATTGGGCTCTGAAGTAAGATGACGGAAGTAGAATGGCAAAAACCCGAAAATGCAGAAGAAACCAAGACGGCTGAAAAAAGTTTGCGGAAACAGAGGAAACGAAGATGGCAGAAAGCCAGAAAAGGGCGAACGAGATCAAAAAGAGACCACAAAGAGGTCGATAAAAAATTAAGGGCAAACCCAGGGTCATTCCAACGAAATTAAAAACTCCGTACAGATCACTAAGAAGCAAAAACTCTTCACTCAAGTGACCGACTTCTATAAATGTATGTGTTCGTGTGTGCATGTGTGTATTTGTCAGCAACTCTGTGCATGAATTTCGGTACATTACATATTTAATGGTTGTATTAATTTTCGCAGAATATGTGTCTAACTGTGAGAATCCATACCCGTTAATATTTTTAGGATGCCTACAAGGACATGTCTAGAAGAATCCGTGTTTGTGTGAAGTTATTTAAAAAAAATTGTAAATACGCTGAACCACCAACCAAAGGTCTCTAATCAAAAACACGCTGACACACCATCGCCTTGTGATAGAAAACATGTCTTGGGCAAATCTAATGGTAAAAAATCGACTTCAGGTGGCCACGCTGGCATCAAAACCCCGCTAATGGTAGAAGATTGGCGTCAGGTACCCCTGTTTCACACAAAAAACCCATCCAACTATTAATTTATCTTAATTTTTTACCATATATGCTAGCTGTTTTATGCATCGATATAATTTATGTATTTGTGTAGCACGAAATGAGTTGCAGAGTATTTGTGTACAAACCGTATAATATAATTGATGCTTAGTCAGTAAAAACAGCCACATCTCAAGGTGAAATACAGAAGTTGCTATAACTGTAAAGTATGGGATATGTAAATTTTAAATATAAACCCAAATGTATAGTATTATTCTAATGAAGTGAGATACAAAACTGAATTATGCTAGAACTAACAAAATAAGGGGATTAGATATTCTAAAACCGCTATTGGTTATTCCCGAAATTGTCCATCTAGGGCTGCTTGTCCAAATTTTGGTGGGACATGAATGGACAAGGAAATCTGAAGAAGTGGTTGGTATTGCATAATAGGACTGAAATACCTATTATCCCATTGCGTCCTATTCTCCTTATGACATTTTATATTCATAACTGTCACTTAACTTTCAGATATTTGGCAAGAACGTTAAGCTGTTTAACGTAAATCACCGAGCATAGTGTGTGTGGTCAAACAGAAAGAACCATGCCACGTTTCCTATCATTTCCTCCCTAAAACATAGGAATAGTAAACGGATGTTTGCAGAGGAAGTTTTTTAGCATCATTGGGGGATAGTGTAGGGTAGTACGCTGTAAATAGATGACTGTAACACTGATTTCAGCATGTTTCACCTCTAAAACCGATGCAACAGGTATTTCTGTGGATACTCTTGAGTTAACTAAGCAGCCAACAACTTGTAAAACCTTGTTGTGTATGAAATGTAGTAAAATAAACTGAGAGTTTATCTTCGTCATATACCGACCTCAAATTCACCATGTTAAACTTAAAATACAAGGCAACGTGTAAGAAATTTATGAATAAGTTAAAAGTTATCTAGTAGGAAATAATTTATTCGTGAGTTTAGACATTTTTTGTATTATTTATTAAAGTCACGATGAGAATGGATAACTTAACTAATGAAAAGTTATCTGTCTAGGTTTCAACCTAGTAAAAATGTTGCCTGCATACTGAAAGAAATGTTTGATCTTTTCCTAATGCAAATTATTCAGTAGTGGGAGCAATTTAGTTAGCTATTATAAGATACTAAGCACAGTAAGCTCATTATGAAATATTACATTTCAAATCGAATAATTTTTTGACGTATTAGGCATCTTTAAGTGTCTTTACCAAACAAATAAAATAGTACGTAATAGTGTCATTGATATGCATGAAATATACAAAATGTAACAAAATCAATATCATATAAAACCCAAAATCAATGTGACATAATTCCCATATAAAAATGTTGAATATAAATTAAGTAATTTGGATAAGAATAACTTTAAATTATACAATCATTTAAGAAAATTAATTAACACTTTTCTGAATTAATATTATTTCAACATTTTGAAGAGTAAGGCGTGTTTGACAAGCTTTCAATAAGCAGGTGAAAAAACTAAAAATACGTTTTTTTTTTTATTTTAACATTTATTAAACATGTTTTACTCTTCAGGATGTTAAAACAATAAAGTGATAATTCCTTCCCTGAATTTAGTTATTTTTGTTTGTAGGTTTAAATTTATATTCAAAGCTATACTATGGGAATAAAATGACTGGTATTCTTGGTTGTATTGTACACGGATTCTGTTATCTTTTTGAATTCAAGCATTTGCGTGACACCTTTAATTTATGTAAAAATGTTAATTGTTTTTTCACAAAGTCGTTTGAAACGTCAAACATTACATCAGTTAAACAGTTAAAATTAAGCAAAAATACTTTTTCCTCGCCGATCTTTCCCAAATATGACCATGTTTATTATTGTACGCAAGTTAATAACCAAACTCTAAAAAGACAAAAAAATGTAGGTATTTAGATGAAGGTAATTTTCGTTATATCTGCAATTTTGTACAATAATGTATCTTTTATTTATTTTTGATAGACCAGATAGTTCAATGCAATGTTAATACTATTCATTTTAAACAAAACATAAAATTTTTATTATATTTAGGTAAATGTATGGTGTTGGTGCGTACTGGCGTGCGTGAATGTGTGCGTGATGTATTTACCATAAACAAAGAAATATTTGTAACAAAAATCTGAAATATGTAGCAAATTCTAAAATGCTTTCGTATTTTCAAATGAATGAAGAAAGAAACCAAACAGAATAATTTAGTTCCATTGAAATTACAAAAAAAAATGTTACGAGTGTATGAATACAAAGAAAAAAGAGAAAAACGAACTGTGATAAGGAGGAACGTCAGGACAACATTCACATTCATTTACGGCTCTACATTACGGGTAGAAATGCAATCTTGAGCTTTTTTTTTACACCTCTAAGGATCGACTTTATTTCAGGATTTCTATTACACGTCGAGAGTTTTAATTGCTTTTAATGGAAATAGTGCTTTATACGAATTAAGTGGAATTTGTCTGTTTTTTTTTTGGTGAATAATTGAAACAGTTAAGTGTAATAGAAAACATTCATTTGTAAAATTCAAATAAATATTATACTATAATAAATGTATATGACTTCACATCCACTGTCCACTCTTACTTTGTAAAATGTACTTATTTACTGTTAACTCTAATATTTTTTAAAGTGAAATAGTCTATAACAAAACTTGAAAATCTAGGGATTGTAATTACCTTTTTATTTTATTATTTACACTTTATAATTCTAACTTCCCTCAGAGTCGAGAACGTAAATACTCAATTTCAAGGAATTCATGTTTATACAGGATTTCAAAGTACTAAAAAAATAGTAAAGATTTACGCTCAAAATCATGGAAGATTAAGAAGAATAGGGGAAATATAAAAAAGTATATACCCGGTATCTGATAAAGCACAGAAGCACTTACCTAAAATATTCAGCGTTACTACGAAAAGTGAAACAACAGCTTCACGGAAACGATAAAAATATTACTGTTATTTATGAAAAGAACAACATAACGCAATTTTCATAATATTTAGGGTAGAATTTGTTGTGCTCTTTTTTGTGAAAAAAAGTGTAATATTGTTTTTCAATGAAAACTTCCAATATGATGAAAAGAAAGATCAGAAAATACGCTTAGATATCATTATGAAATAACTTTTGATCATTTACAAAATTGACGAGCATAATTTTATTTTTACTTTGTGAGATTACATTGCATTTTATCTTTTCAATTGTTACATTAATCTAGAAACTAAAACTTTTCTTTTGCTCAACTGAATTAATGTAAATGTTACTCTTAAAACAGTTTGAATGGCGCAAGTTTCGAATAGGACAGGAGTTTGTCGATTAACTAACTTTAGATACAGTAAGCTTTTGGATACTTGTAATGCAATTATTATGTTAAATCCCGCGTATCAGAGAATATCATCTTTTATTATTGCTTTAACGTTTCTTAGTTTGTCGATAATAAAAATAATCATATAATAAAAAAGATGACGTATGCCATGTTCTCAAAATATTTAGCAAAAGAAAAAATCACATTAAAGGCAAAGGTGCACACATTCTTCGAAGTTTAATTTTAAACACGTCATAGATACGTGCAATTCCATTATCCATTTTTTAGTGAAGTAGTAGTATGCTTCACGGTTAGGAACCCCAGTGCTCCTTACAACTCTATCCTTACCGGCAAATCTCGCTCATAAATGTTTAGAATTACATTTACTTAGGACGGTCTGAGCCATGCTGGGTTCAAGGCAAGTACGTGTCTATATTAATTACAGAAAATCTATCCCATACATTCTTTAATTTAGTAACTTTATGAAATATAGTGATCAAAACTATAAGTTTCGAGCAGAGACTTGTCATCATCAAGGTTAATCAAGAAATACAAATGGTATTAACCAAAATCTTTAAAAGTTGTTAATGATATTGACATCAAAAACGACAGAGCTAATAAATAATGAAATTTCGAAATAAATTTAAGGAGCAAACATAATGTAATAATTAAAAGAACGAGAACCTGTAGCCTCTCCTGCTACCACAGCTCAAACCAGTCAGTCCAGACTCAAGGCTTCGAACCTTAAAGATCGGCAACTTTAGTTAACCTCCGGTTGTTGAAGTAAAACGCCTAAAAATAACAAAAACGGTAGAATTAAATCCAACTTATGACCTCGTCTTTCACAACAGATCGACAAATAACTGATGATGGCGAAGATATGCAGTTATAATAATAATAATTGCAATAATATAACAAAATTGAATTTTAAAAGTATCAAATGTGTTGAAACTTGAATATCACTGCTATTATTACATGAATGTTGTAGCATTTGTTGAAATCAAATAATTAAAATTAAAATTTGATACAACGCGTGACCTCTCTCTATTGTAACCACAGTGGGAAACAGGCTACACCAGTTGTAAATTGACATTATGTCGTAAATAAACAAACAATTGAAACTGAACTAATCATCAGGATTAATGAAATAAAATTGACTATCGTAAATGTAATCTAATTAATAAATGTGAAACGTGTTATAAAGAAGAGCAGGCTGAACCAACATGGGGGCTTCAGTTGTAAAAAGAACCATAGGAATTATTCAACTATATTTTTAATTTACGATATGATATCAGGTTTTATCTGAAGGCCGGTAGATAATTGTGGATCCTTTAACCATGTATTTTGTATTGTGGTGACAGTGAGAGGTCACAAGTTGTATCCAAATTTCAATTTCGATTATCTCACTCCAATAAAGTTTACATATATTTAAGATTAATAATTCACTGTCACATTCAAGTTTCAACACATACAGTTTGAAACTTCTTCAATTTTGTTGTATACCACGAGGTTCATCAATTTCCAACTGGTGTTGGCGAACTACATATTTTTACTTTTAGCAAATATTTGTAGATCTTTGGTGACAGAAGGGGTCACAAATGGTATCCAAATCTCAACTTTAATTATTTCACTTCAATAAAGTATACGACAATTATTTATAATTCACTATGATATTCAAGTTTGAACATATTTTATACTTTTCAACTTCTTCAATTTTGCTTTATTTGTCTATTTCCAATTCACGTTTCCGGACAGCATCTTTCTGCTTCCAGCAATTGTTTGTAGACCTATGTTGAAGTAACAAGAGAGACTAGTTTTTTTTCCTTTTAATTATATCAATTTTGTTCTTTAGAGCTTTCGGTTAATACCATTTGCATTTCTTGATTAAGCGTGATGATACAAGCCGAAACATCTAGCTTTAGCTTTAATCACTCATTAACTTAAATTAAATAAAGTTTTTGTGTAATATATATATATATATATATATATATATATATATATATATATATATATATATATATATCGGGTGTCCGCGACTCGACGGTCATAGCTTAAGAGCAAATTGCTTGGACAGTTTTAAGTCGAAAGTGCCGTATACATTATTTATTATTATGAACACAATTACGTTGTAAATTGAATTAATGGCAAACGTATAATTAAAGTAAAAAATGGTAAAAAATACGTAAAGAAAACGTACAGAAAACGTAAAGAAAACGTACAGAAAACGTACAGAAAAACGTCACCAAATTGATGGCGCTTTCACACAAATTTAGATAAAATCAAAAAGAAGCAGCTTCATGCTTCGACATTAAACAGGAAGTGCAAATGATGGAGGATTTCGAAGTAGATGAAGCGGTTCTGCGCACATGATAAGAACAGAATAACTTCACGCAGACGCGTTACTTATAAGATAAGAAATGAATAAAAATTGGAAGTAGGAATATAAATCTTTACAAAAGTATGCACTATGAAGATATGCAAATTAAGTTGCCTACCTCATACCAATATCTCAATAATTAAAATTTTCTTGTATTTAGAACTAAATGAAGGAAAGATCTTAAATTGAGGTATATTTTATACAACACAAAAAAGAGTTGTTACAAATTGTCTATAATAGCCAATTTGAATCTTTTTAAAAAATTAGTATAACATTCGAGTTTAATGAAGTCTGCTCTTCCATACAAAATGCAATTTATGTTGAGATATATAGATGACTTCTGGCAAAAAAATAAATATGCAGATATACGTTTTTTAAAGGTTTATTGACATTGACAGTATTAAACTTTATAACTAAAGCTAAACAAATAAAATTCTATTTTATTTCAACTCGTACATATAAATGAAAATCACTCTGCACAAAATAAACAGTATCATAATTAAAATGGGCAAGTGATGAAGAAGTTAAAGTTGAGGTTTTCATTCGGAGAAACATTCTACGCATGTATCTCTCATGTTCTCTTGGCATGCATATTTGCCGCATTTCATGCATGATTTTCTATTGGATTTGTTATTTCTTCTAGGACAAATAAAACAACGTCCAACGTAATTTGCTGGCCTAGTCGGCGGTGGGAGAACTACCTCTTCAATACCAAGTAGGTCTCGCGCTGGCCGCCTTAGTTCTACAGGTAATCTTATAATTGTTGTTGGAAACTGTATTTGCGGTTTTAGTTCCCATGAAAACTTTTCAATAAAGTCGCTTCTTAAGATTTTTTTCTTCGCGTTGATTGGCTTTGTAAACGCAAAGGGCGTTTATACCGGAAATATTCAAAAGGTCATAGAATATAATCATAGGCCAACGACGTGTATTTCTTGCGACGTTATACTTGGCACACAACTGGTCTACTAAATCTACCCCTATCTGGGTTTTATTATAACAAGTTATAATTTTTGGTTTTTGTCGTCGCCCGTTTCGGGATCAATTACATCGTCGTGGTGCATAGACGAAATCAAAAGTACTGCTTTGTTTTTCTTAGAACAGTATGAGACCAACATATACTCCTCCTGAAATCCAAAAAGAGAAGTCTTTGCTTCCCTGTTCTTCTTCGGTAAAAATTCTAAGGGTATCCCGCGTTTATTTTTGCGGAGGGTACCAACATATGTCAACTTTTTCTGTTGTAACAATTTCTTTGTCAGTGGTATACTCGCAAAAAAATTGTCGCCAGTAATATTGCGATTAGTTCCTTCTACCGGGTACACTAATCGAAGCACAACTTCTTCGGCTGAGTTGCTAAACTTGTATGGACCCTCTGGTTGTGTTCCTACATACGGTTCAAGATTAAATGTGTATGATGTGTATAAATTGTTTGTAGGAACAACGTCCTCTAAATGCTAATAACTGTTCTTCAACAGTTACATATTCACTAGCAATAAAATTATTTTGAAAATTTGCCAAAAACATTTCAAATAAGTCCCTAATTGGCACAAGTTTATCTATTTCTCTACTTTCATTTCTAGTTCTGAAGCCATCAAATCTCAGGCATCTTACAAGAAATCCAAATCGTCTGTCGCTCATTGCAAGGAAGCATGATTCGACCCCGTTACCCTTACAATTGTCCCAAACTTTATGATCATTTTTTCTTGCACTTCTTAGCGTACGAATCAAAAAGAGAATCCCTATAAATGCACTATTTTCTCGCTCATCAGTTGATCTCGCGTCCCGATCCCTTTCAAAGTTGTTTCGGATTTTGTCAATGTATATATTTGTTGAGTTAGCTATCACTCGAATAATCTTTTCGTTCACGAAGAGATTCAGGCACTCGATTTCAGATCTCGTATTACGCGCATTACGTTTTGGTCCGGGTAAAAGTTAGTAATATTTTTAGAACGAACACGCACTTGTACATTGGGAGTATTCTTCATCCACTTGGTTGTTCCATCTTTTCCAAGATAGAAACTCCTAGCATTATCATCATTTGCATATTCGTCTCCGCAAAATGTATCACGGATAGTCGCGCGGTCTACGGTCGTAGACCAGTCGTATTTGATTCCCGAAAACTCACACTACAACCTCCGCAGATGGCATTTAGCATACTAACTGCATAGTACACAATGTAACCAACAGCTACTCAAGGGTGTACATGCGCAAACTAACCCAACACTTAATAGCCACACTGCAAACAAACGTCGTCTACGACTACGCGACTAAAGTAGGGTTAAACCCCTAAACCTTCCCTAGTTAAACTTAACGTTTAACCATAACAACACCCGTCTCCTAGAGACCTCCTCTCCCTTGCCGGATGGTACACAGCTTAGGTTGCGGCACTATTTCGGTGATTCCACTGTTACCTTTACCCAACTATCCGTGTAATTACCTCTTCTCAAACTACACTACACTACAGTTTCGAACCCTCCCTATCTCTCAACGTCTCCCTAAATATTGCTCCACTTGCACGCAGGTGGAGCATACCGCTGAGGAGTGTCCCACCCACTCTATCCCATGTCCCAACTGTGGCGAAAGCCACAGATCCTCCTCCTGTAAATCCTCGGCTAACCCAAGGTGTAGCAACTGCGGGGAAGCTCAACCTACTTTCTCCTTTAAGTGTCGGAAGCGGCAAGAACCACCCAATTCTCCGTCGAAGATGGCTTTCCTCGAACCCATCCTGTCTTCCAAAGAGTTCGACTCGGAAGACACAGCCCACCTTAAATCCTCTCCTGACACCGAATCCCTATCCATACAAGCCTTCCTTCAAATCCTCACCCACTCCCTCTTCCAGATGTTCCCCGATTCGCGAGATAGGGTTGTCCGCACCCTAGACTCGCTATCCCGAAACTTCTTCCAACGGAGGATCAACATCTGCGTATTTGATACGCGGATGGAGGTCTCCGTAATCCTCCAACCCAATCCTTAACTCCTTTCACAATGGATATCCTAGCAGTTAACGCCAGGGGCGTTCGTCGCCCCTTACTTAAACACTTTTTACAGACACACAATATACACATACTTTCCATCACGGAAACAAAACTCACACCCAGATGCACACTTAGCTTCAATATATTTCACACCTACGTAAACAATAGTCAACACGGAATAGCCCTCTTAATTAAAAATTGCTTCCCATCCACTTCTTTTCAACTTCCTGCGCACCTACAGGATCTCGAGTGCGTTGCTGGGACGGTGCACTTTCCCACTCCCATAGTATTTATTTCCTATTACAACCCGCTCGGCCACAACACCCTATCCGACGATCTTTTAATCTACGCCTCTAGTTTCCCTAATGCAGTCATCCTAGGTGATTTCAATGCACGCCACAATACAATTTGGTGACACTGCAACTAAGGGCAACGGTAACAGGCTATCCTCCACTCGGTTGCAGTTGCCGCTCTTGCGAATCTCCAACACACAGCCAACATATTTCGAACATTTAGGTGCCTTAATAGTAGATCATATAGTTTCCGAACCAATAGCTCACTATTTAGAGCGTGAGTGCTTTCTATGCACCATGATCGAATCAGATCATATACCCCTACTGGTCAAAACTTCATTTTGTCCATCTTCCCTTACACCTCAAGGTCATTAAAAGGCAGACTGGAATGTGCTCTTCGAACACATCTCCAACAACCTTCTTACACCCAATCTTCAAACGACCCAAGATCTCGAGAGAGCCATTAGAGACCTAACTGCCGTAACTACGGAAGCGGTCGATATGTCTGTACCACTAAAAAACATCGACACTTCCCGCAAACCGCTTCCACAACACATTGTGAACTGGATCAAAGAGAAAAGACGAATATATCGTCAATTCTTGCGATACAGGGACCCGGCTCTCAAGACCGAATACAACCGCCTTAACACCTTAATCAGGCGAGAAGCCAACAAACACGCCGAAGACTCCTGGACTAAAGCCACCTCCCAGCTAGATTGGAGAAATGGTAAACTCTTCTGGCAACAGTTCGATAGACTGACCAGAAGGAAAGTCAACCCTAAATCCCACTCAACCGACCTACAGGGCAACCTAATCGTCTTCCACCAGGGAAAGGCCGATTTCGTTGGTCATCACCCCCGATACATTTTCCAATCCCCCGATGATCACCAATTCGATAAACGGTTCAAGGCACTCCTCGAGGGTCGCCTTGAAGAATTACGCAACCTTAACCTTCCTGAAATCCAACTCGATAACGATAATTCTCTTTATGCCCCCATCACGCCCGACCAGGTCCACACATATTTCAAAAAGGGGAAAAACTCTGCCCCAGGTCATGACGGCCTAAATCGAAAAATCTTCCGTCACTTACCCGACCCAGCCCTCCGATTACTCTACAACATCTACAACCAATGCCTAATCCTATAGACCAATCTCCCTCCTGAGTTGCCTCGGAAAATGCTTTGAGCAGATTCAAGCCAGGCGACTCAGGGAACACCTAGAATTTAACGACCTCCTTCCCAACAGCCAATTCGGATTCCGTCTTAACCGAATGTGTCACAATGAAACTGCTTACAGAGACCACCAGAGCATTCAATCACAAGCCATGCAATCTGGTTGTATTTCTGGACATTAAGCAAGCATTTGACAGGGTCTGGCACGTCGGTCTCCTTGCACAAGAGCCGTAACCTCAACATTCCCGACCCCCTCTCTAAGCTCCTACTCTCGTACCTGACCAATTGGTCAGTTCGGGCCAAAGTAGGGAAAACCTCCTCAGATCCTTTCCAACCTACAGCAGGCGTACCGCAAGGTTCTGCCTTAGCCTTGATCCTCTATATTATCTTCGCATCCGACATTCCCGAAGTCACACAACCCGGAGTAGTCGTTGCGCAGTTAGCGGATGACACCGCCTTCTGGACGGTTAATCGGAACAGCGAAACAGCTTTCCGCCTCATATCCAAAACATTTCGAAACTTCTACAACTGGGCGCACCGGTGGAGAGTATTCGTCAATCCCACCAAAACTCAAACAATCCTCTTCCGACATCCTAATTACACCGAAGATAAGTTCCCAAACCTTGCCTCCAGAAATGTTTCCCTCACCCTAAACCAAGAAAAACTCCCACTCCAACAAGAAGTCACCTACCTAGGAATCCTCTTTACTAGAACCCTCAATTGGCTCCTCGATGTACAAGGAACACTTAACAGGATAAGAAACCGCGCAAACCTACTGGGCGCCCTCCGGGGTAGAATCAGAGGTTGCCACCCCAAAACACTACAACACACTTACAAAACATGTATTCGCCCTGTTATGGAATTTCCGAGCACCCATATACACGAACATAAACCCCAATCACCTTTCCTCTATTGCTTCCGGTGAACTGCGAATACTCAAGACGCATACACAGGTTACCTCTCAGGTATCCAAACGCTACAGAAAAAGTTTGCACATAAAAGAATCTTCGGCGACACTACCCCTACCGAAGAGATCCTTGCCACACCCTACAACTACTGTTTTCCCCAATTCCCTCGAGGAAAACTAAATTAAAATTCAAACATCCCCTCGCTATCCTTGCACAACTCCTTGACGATCTCCCCGAGGAGATAGAAGGATCCCTAGACAACATGCCATATGCCCTCCGAACCCCCCTCCCCGTCTATTAGATGACGACCTAGCAAGAAACCGGATAACGAATCTAATAATCACACTAAACACGCTACACCCCACTAAACAACACACGCACTTCAGCCAATTAACGCATTATTAAATATTAAATAAATAAACCTTTTTTCTTTCTTTTACACTAAAAATAAGCACATCTCATGATTGTAAACTATACAATAACACAAAACACCGCAACACCAGCAAACATGGATTGACCAGGGTTGAAGAGCAGAAGGACAAAAAAAATTACTCGTCTAAAATAGTGTTCTTTATATGCAATTTTCTGGAACTGCTGGAATTTTTATCCTAACTGCAGTTTTTTTATGAAGAAAGTCAACTAAATCACTATTCAAAACCAATTGATCGCGATATCTGCAAAATTAGTCTGTCATGCAAAGTTGGTGAATGTGAATATTTTGCCGTCAGGTAGACGAAACCAAACATATTGGAAAAACTGAACAAATTTTGGTGGTCGTGCGTTACTTTCAAGGCACCGTTAATGATACATGTTTCTGCTGCTGCAGAGAATTTAGATGCTAATTTGCTGTTTGTTTATATTAAGGATAGGTTATTAAGTTGTAAATTAGATATTCAGAAGTGTGTTGCGCAAACATACGATAGAAAATGTGATGAGTGGTCATTTTAACGGGGTGCAAGCGTTATTTATAATAGAAGTTCCCCAGGTTATATATGTACATTGCTTTAATCATAAATTAAATTTAGCGCTTATTGATGTTTGTGTACAGATAATGCGGTTTTTTTCTTTTATTGGAACAGTTATACGTCTTTTGTTCAGGTTCGTCCGTACATAACAAATTTATAAATTTGTAAACACAAAAAAATGCATCCTGACAAACAGCCTTCAAAACGTATTTTTGCTTTGCGTTAGACGAGTGAAGTTCTTGCTTGTATAGCCATTAAAAGTACCATTAGCGCAATATTACTTTTATTGCATAACGTTAGCGACTAGTTTTGAGAATTTAATGTTCATTTTTAATTTCTATTTGTTCTATAACATACAGTTCAGTTTTAAAGGGGTAAGTGATTTTCTACACGTTTCAAATACTGAAATCACTTAAGCACTATTTTTAGTTAATAGCCTTAACGCCGATAATTTATTTTCGGAAGTTTATTTATTTTTTTTACTAATAGTATTCCTGAACAGGCTAAGATTTACCTAACGTGTTAAAGCACTCAGTTACATTGGGAGGGGGTTAGGGATATTATTAGTCTTCTGAAAAATGTTTATGAATGGGTGCCTTAAATTTGCTTAAATCAAAGTTTGGAGGAAAACAGGAACTGGGTAGTACATTCTGCAATTTGGTCGCCGTGTGGAAAAATATAGATTGCACCCGTTTAGTGTGAGAAGATGGAATTTTGAGTGCGTAATTATGGTGTGAATGTGCAAACCGAGTGTTCCTAGCGGAGACGGCCTGCAAGGGTATTAAGGAGTGCATTTGAGAGACACATTTGCCAATGCAATAGCTATAGTACAAGGAAAGAACCGACACTGTTCTTCTATGCTCACGAGACCGCAGGTGAGAAGTTAGGGGCGGGTCAATTATAAATCTTATAGCTCTTTTTTGGAGGCGGTTTATCATGTCAATGGTGTATTAGGGAGCACTGGCACAGAGGTGGTAATTGTATTCCAGTTGCGGTAGAATTTGAGCCTTATACAGTAAACGGAGTTGTAGCGATGTGAAGTACTGCTTAGATCAGTATAGAAAGCCCATTTTGCGCGCAGCTGTTTTGCTGGCTGACCAAAGGTGGTTAGTCCATGAAAGGTTCAATAATACGGACATCCCTAATCTAGAAATAGAGTTTGAAAGCTTGAGATCTAGGCCATTCACATTTACAGCAGGACATGATCGGCCTTTCTTGGCGGACACAACGCAACACTGGGGTTTGTCGGCGTTGAATGTGAATAGATTACTCCTTCCTCATTCAAGGATACGTTCTAAGTCACTGTTAATTTTCACTTTTACGTCCTGACTAGACCTATTGTTGTGAGGAAACCGAGAATAACTACAATGTAGGGTAATGTCGTCTGCAAAGCAATGGATAGAGTTTATTGTTGAGGAAATGAGATCATTCATGTACAACAGGGAAAGTGTTGGAGCTATCACTGATCCTTGGGGTACGCCCTCGTTAATAGTAGTTTCTTTCGAGAAGCCATCGGCGGCAACACGTTTACGTCTTTTGTCTAGAAATCTGGAGATCCAATTGATGAACGTATCGGATAAGCCGGACGAGCTAAACTTGGCAAGTAGGCACTTGTCCAAAGTCTGGTTAGAAGCCTTCGAAATATATAAAGCTAATACGACGGTTTTACCGGACCTTTCTAATGTGTTATTCCAAAGTTGGGCGACATATGCAAGATCACCCGTTGAACAACTCTGTCTGAACCCATACTGGTGGCCGTTGAGGAGCTTATTGGATTCGAGGAACGAAAATAGTTGGTGGTTGATGGATTTTTCCAT
This sequence comes from Vesta saturnalis, assembly GCA_036346205.1. Lineage (NCBI taxonomy): Eukaryota > Metazoa > Arthropoda > Insecta > Coleoptera > Lampyridae > Vesta > Vesta saturnalis. The sequence goes on along the minus strand of JARFJB010000084.1, from coordinate 108,587 downwards.
GATTTTCGATAGAATGGAAGTGATAGCTATTGTTCGATAGTTTGAGGGATTGGTTTTATCGCCCTTTTTAGGAATAAGTTGGATATTTGCCAACTTCCACGATGAGGGAAGCTCTCCAGATGACATGGAGATCGATAAGGGCTTGGACAGTGCAGGTACTACCTCGGGGTAGCGCTTTTTAAGGCAGATAACTGGAATACCGTCAGAGCCAGTCGCCTGGTTTGAGTCAAGTTTATTGATAATTGATTCTAGAAGCTTGTATCGAAAGTGGATTGGTTTCGTAACGTATGGAGAAGATTTGGGCAACGGCACAATTTTACCAGGATCATTGAGACATAAATTTGATGCAAAGTAATCGATAAAGAGGTTGGTTTTGTCAGCAGGATCGGCTACTACAGCTCCGTCACGCACGTCATGGGAGGAAAGGAAGGTGTACTAAAGTTTCTGCTGACGGCTTAGCTAATGACCAAAATTTACAACTACCTAAAGGGCATGAGACTAATTCTTTGCATTTACGTTTTTTAAACATCTTTTTGGTCTTGGTGACCACGCTTTTGCAACTATTCCTTGCGGTAATACAGTCGGCGTGATTTACGACAGATTTGTTTTATTTCCACTTGGTATAGAGTTTATGCTTTTGCGATAATGCATCAGTGCAAGCCCTATTAGACCATGACTGGGAACGGACGTAACCTACGCGATTATGTTTTTTGGGAATGTATAGCTCCGTTCCCATCAATATAACTTCAGTTATTGAAAGAGAATTTTGCTCCAGTTAGCTGAATTCAAACACCACATACTTCTACCTGTTTTTCGAGTAACAGCGGGATTGAGTACAGATGAAGTTATTTAGATTAGGCAGTGGTCTGATTGACCAAGTGGGGAAAAGACTCTAGCTTTATACGCAAGTGGGTTAGATGTAATGAATAGATCCAGGAGATGTGGAGAATGGTTAGGGTTCTCAGGGATTCTGGTAGGTTTGGAAAGCATTTGAGTGAGATCACAGGATACAGCAAATGCTTCTGTACTATGAAAATTGTAGCTAATTGGAGTTGTGGACATTAAAATCTCCCAGATGTGCAGAATGGTTAGGGTTCTCAGGGATTCTGGTAGGTTTGGAAAGCATTTGAGTGAGATCACAGAATACAGCAAATGCTTCTGTACTATGAAAATTGTAGCTAATTGGAGTTGTGGACATTAAAATCTCCCAGAATTGAGATATCGCAAGATAAAAAATGTGATAAGAGATAATCTATTTTCAGACTAAGGGTATCAAATAGATCTTGGAAGTTATTATAATTGGAAAACCTATACAAATAATTGTAGAATTTCACAAATTGATGCCCAGAGCGTTTGAACCGAATCAGGTCGAATTTGTTGTTTTCCAAACTGTACATCCTCTTACAACCTACGTTGTCTTTGGTATACGCACATACTCTGCCATTAAGGCGAAAGTTAGAGTGGAGGTTGTATCTGAGAAATTGCAGGTCAGGCGAATCAGTGCTTCCATGGGAGACTTGTGTTTCTGATAGGAATAGAATGTCCGGCTGCACTTGTTCAAAGTGTAGGGGAACAGCATTAAGATTCGACCTGATACCACCTGTGTTACAGTAATGTATCCTAATGTTGGCACTTCCGATGACCGAGGTTGCTTGAGTCCTGCCCTCTCGGACACCCGAATTGGGGCAGGATTTTATTCCCGGAAGATCTTGCTCTTCTTTGGATTGCCTTAATCCATTACTGCTTGACATGAAGCTTATACAAGCCGAATTAAAAGTTTTACTAACTACCATAAAAATATTTGACACAGAGCAAAACATGAAAACAACAAATATCCTTCAGTTATGTGAAATGCTACATAAATTCACGTTAGCTTTTTTAATTTACAAATTGTTCATCATTTGTATTGCAATACCAGTGTCGCTTGTGAGCGAACATCTTCTTGCTTGAGACGGTTAAAAACTTATTTAAGAAATCAAATGAGTAATGAGAGATTAAGCAACTTAGCCATGTTATGCGTTGAAAAAAAAATTACGAAAAATTTAGACTTGGATGCGACAGTAACCGAATTTGCACAACACCTGCATAAATTACTTTAATGAGTGTTGATATAAAATTGTGAAAAAACGAAAATTTTAAAAATAGCATTCAAGTACATAATACTGTGAATGTATCATGCACTTTTATCTGAAAAAATAATTATTCAAATTGAAAAGGAACTTAATTTTCTCTATTTTTGTATTCCAATAACACTATCTTCTAATTTTTGGTTCCCAGTTTGAGAACATTGGGCCCCATTCGTGTCCACCTGTCATCATTTAATTTGCTTTTAAAACCTGTTGATTATAATACGCTATGTATCGAAACCGATCAAGCCATATTAACCCAATGCTGCCCGAGTAACTTTTTTGCAATTTTTAGTACTTTTTTTATGATTGGGTTATTTTTAGGATAGTTAAAACTTCTCCACATGATTTTTAAAAAATATTTGTTTAGGGCAATTTTTTTAACATATGATAAATCATACCATGGAAAAATAAGCCCGAAAAAATGATTTATTTTTTTAATGTTATCATAAAAATTATTTAATAATGTGTTAGTCAAGTTGTTAACTAGTGGGAATGTGTATGGTAACTTCTGAAGTATGAGTCCGGGTGAATTCCAACGTTGCATTTAACACAGTGAAACTTTGAGCATTTTCAGCAGTGTGCACAGCATCGCTGATGGGCTTGTTTGTCAATAAAATGATCAGTTCTATCCAGTCTTACCTCCCATAAAACTGATTTTATGCATTAGGCTTAGCCCAACTAAATTCTCTAGACCTGTTAAAATGGCGAGTACTATTTAGCGAATAAATGGAAGAAGACCGACTTTTGGGTGAGTGTACCTGTATGAGATCCATATGTTTACTACAGCTCTGTTAAGGCAAAACCTTATAAATACCATTTTTTAGAAGGGATGCGTGTTCTATGCAAGCTTCGCCCCGCATTCATTGATTATATGTATTATCCAAGGTAGGTTGATCAATAGATACCTTAGCTTTTTCCTTGCGTGACCACCGTCAGCAGTTTTCGGTAGACAAACATATCTCATTGTCTTTATATTAGTAGCAGGAGTAACTGACTATTGTCATGCCACTGTAGTATTATCATTTTGATCCGAAATGATGTGATAAGCAACATTTCTCCCTTTTCATGTCTTTTAATGGTGCCTTTTTAATTCTGTGTGACATAATTGTACTCAAAACGTTGATTTGGTATGCCAAGTAAATAAAGTAAAGATAGGGAATTAAAATAGTTGCCCAAATAAGTGGTGTTATTGTCTGGTACAAAATCGAGATACTGATTTTCAGCGACACTTATTCCAAGACTTGTTCCTTCTCTCTTATCTCATTCTCCACAATACGCAAGAGATTACCTTCTGGAATTGTCAGACACCAATACTTAAGGTCGTATCTTAAGGGTATTCCTGTTATAAATTGTTTCATGTTATGTGGGCCATAGTGGTTCCATGATCTCGTTTAGAAAATAGCAGTCGGCCTTTGTCAACACAATAATTTATTATACTAGGGGTTTTGACGTAAAGTAGTAATATAGGAAAATAAATGTATGCCAAGAAAAATCACGCCGGACGGCCGACAGTTTGGAATGTACCTTCGTTACGGAATATAGCGAAATAGGATCAAAAAATAAACGATTAGTAGAAAATCGCGCTATGTCATATTTTAGAGATTTTCTGGCAAACTGGGGTAAGCTTACAAACACCTTTACTTGCATGTACCTACGATAAATTTAAATTATACTATTGCACAAGAGGAAATGATCAAAAATGAAGAATGTCAGGATAGTGAGCTGGACGAGTAGCGGTTTGTTACACTAACTGATATTTTAATGTTTACTACTGGAGCAGTCACTCTTCCGCCTTCAGGGTTTCCAGTTAAACCTAAAATTAAATTTTTATATGGTGAAGATTCAAGGTCATTTTCCATGGCAAACACATGTGGACTTGAATTTAAACCGCCCACCTGCCATTCAACGTACGAACAATTTATAGAAAGCATGAATTTTGCTATAGGAAATTGCAAAGCTTTGTTTTTTCAAAATGTAATATTTTTGTACATTTACATTTAGGACATTTAGACTGTAGACCAAAACATAATTTTTAATTATACTTATAGTTATCAGACGGGGTGTGATATAAAGATTTTGTTTTTCCGTTTAGAATATGTATTTATTTTTTATGTTTAAAGTAATAAACAGGCAGATTATTAAACTATTTATTATAAGACTACTACAGCAACGAGAAAATTTCGTTGCGCAGTTGGACATATTGCCGGAATCCATCTATTGGATCCACAGGTTGCAAAATACTAAGCTCTACTGAAAAAAATTTCGCACAAATCTGGTATGTCTTTGTCAATGCATGGGCAATCCGGAAAAACACATTCTTCTTCATAAATTTCTAAGTTTTGCTCTTGAATTTGTATTAGGTAATTTCTAGCATCGTGTATATCTGGAAAATCCGGTCGTCCGGGAGGACACATGCTACGACGGTTTCTGCGGATTAGATGGCTATTCCATTCCAAAACAACACTGTTCAATTCTTCCTAGAACCATGTAAAGAAACAAGCGGAAAACAAACTACCTAAGTACTTACTTGAATAAGGTCCATAAAGCAGTATTGCAAAATAGATTTGTCCACAAAATTACCGGTGAACTGTCCTTCGTTTCTCAATTATTTCATTCATTCATCAAGTACTGGATACAATGTTTCCTTAGTATAGACCACCAAGATTCGATCCTTTGATTGCCGTGGCTCGTTCCACAAAGAAAGGCTGACGTCATATTATTACCATCCGCAATACCATCAATTGCACACGTTTCATTGAAGTAAATCTGCACAGCTTATTCTCTGTGCCCATGTCGGCCCTTAGAGTATGAGGAACACCGTTAAGGTCTCGTACTGTTTTAATAAAATATACTGCTACACCCTTAGGTTGTTATTGGTATGGGAGGATTTTAACCACACAGTTTTTCGGAAGTAACCATCTATACAGCCGCTAATGCAAATTCTATATGGTTTTAACTTATCGTAACCATCTATATGCCAGAGAAGTAAGGTACCTTATTAATGTATTGTCTTCTGTCGTTTAAGAGAAATAGTAACATTTCATCTTGTTTAAAGCCCCAATGAGTTTTTATCTTAAACGTTTGGTTGGCCTTCCAGCGCTTCCGTAATATGCGGATAAGAGAAGCTAAGAGAACGCTAAAGTATACTTACGGCTATAATTTTCGTAATTTTCATTATGCTTTATATTGTGGGATAATTAGGAAAATAAAGAACGCTTAGCGGATTGCCAAAAACTAATTAAAAATCCACCATTAATCTTGGAAATGCTCATTTAAAAATATAGTTTGAATGGGTGGAAAATTTCCATTGGCTAGTAAGGATAGAGGTTGAATTTCATTGAAAACTGGAATAAATTAAATTACGTAAGTTAACAGATTAACTTATTTCTGACGCTAAAAATTATTACTTTACATTCCAGATTTTTTTGAGTATTATAAATTGGTTCCTAATTAAGTGTAATTGCCAATACATTACCGGCTATAAATAAGTAAATATATACACATTATGACATTAGAAATACTGTACAAGTTGCGATTAGAATTTTAATAATGGTCTTCAATGGAACGGACGGGCTATCTGGACCTGCAACAAAATAAGTTTATAATCAATACCTAATTGTAAATTTATAGTTGGACTTACCAAACGGAAAGCTGTACTGAACAGGTGATTAAATTTAGGAATGTAAGTAATCAGAAAGTCTATCGAATGCATGTAAATATGTGTGAGAGTGTATATGTTTATCTACTATCTTATTATTATAGCTATAATGTGTGTTGAGAATAAAAGTCAGGCTTTGTTTGAAATTATTGAGAATAATTGGATTTGTTGAATAATTATTAATAAACTGTTGTTTTCGGCAATCCGCTAAGCCTTGTATATTTTCCTAATTATTCCACAATATAAAGCCTAATGAAAATTACGAAAATTATAGTTGCAAGTATACTTTAGGGTTCCCAGGAAGTATGCTTCTCTTATCCGCATACGCCGATAACCCGCGTATCTATCTAAATTTTGATATACAGTTCATACATCAACATTTGAATTTATTTATGTACAGTATATTCCCAAAACAATAATACCTTACAACAAGAACAAATTGAATTTCGTCTGAATTTTTAACGACAGTAATTTCTACATAATCTGAAGACAAGCTCTCAAAAATGGTTATAATCTCTTCTGCATCTGTGAGGTCGGAAGGGGCATAACTATTTAAAAATTAATAATTCATGCGACTCCCAAATTCATGATTTTTCATATAATGGCAAAGATGAATACAAAAGGCATTTGTACTAAAAGTCACTATCCGTGTTTAAATATATGTTGGAAAATACACAATTATTAAATTATAACCTATAAGCACGAACTACATAACCTGTAAGTAAAACTGCATTATATAGAACTCATCTACCTATAACTCATTTTGTCAAAACACACTTGCAGACAATATTTTCGAACACTAGTAACAGAACATGGCTTAAAATTTTCGACGGAAAACGTTTATAATTCGCATAACAGATACTTATTAACATCACAAGCAAATATATTCACTTGCGATTTAATAATAACATAACTTAAAAGGCTGGCGTTACATGTGTATGATTATTCATACAATAGAAATGTTGTTTTTGTTTGGTTATGTAACATTGTGATATCATAATGCATGCTTTGAAAGTCGACCATGTGTTGAGTCAGATTCACGCTTGAATCAGCGTACGCAGCTTGTCCGTTAAATGTTAATAAAATAGTTGCTAATTGCACGAAATTCTAATTGAGAAGCTTTGGTTTCTTTTGCAATGTTTTAAATCTTCCAACTATTTACAACCATGCAACCAAGTTTCTGAACAATAAGCCACCACCATTTCTTACCTCTTACTCTAATGAAATAGTTACCCCTTCCGGTCCTCCTTTTACTTATTATGTAGTAGATTTACTTCTTTACCATCTCTTTTCTATTATATCATTTGGGTTGAAGAAGAGGTAAAAATTTTCACGTATGTCATAACGGTTACTATCGAATTGTCATTTCAACGTGTCACAAAAATCTATATATTTGAGTCAAACGCACAAATGTAAAAACCTCTTTGTTTTTTGGACATAACTTAATTATTCCCAAGTGAGCATTTTACGATGCGATTTTCCTTTACAGTGCCTGTTGCAAACAGTTCATTCTTTTAAAATATAAAAAATACAATTGGATGTAAAACAAAAGTAGAAGGCAGGCACCATCCCCACCCCTCCTTTTTACGTCACTAGCCCCGCCCCTTTCACTTTTTTATATGCCCACGTGGGGGGCCGGTTTTTCCACCCTTATTTTTACACGCTCACGTGTGAGACCGATTTTCAACCCTATTTTACTCGCTTACGTGGGGACCGTATTTTCCACCCTTATTTTTATATATCCACGTGTGAGACAGGATTTTCATCCCTAATTATTTTTACACATCCACGTGTGAGACCGGATTTTCCACCCTTATTTTCGCACATCCACGTGTGAGACCGGATTTTCCACCCTTATTTTCGCACATCCACTGTGAGACCGGATTTTCCACCCTTATTTTCGCACATCCACGTGTGAGACCGGATTTTCCACCCTTATTTTTTGTATACCCCGTGTGAGACCATATTTTCAACCCTAATTATTTTTACACATCCACGTGTGAGACAGGATTTTCATCCCTATTTTTACACATCCACGCGTGACACCGTGTTTTCAACCCTAATTATTTCTTTTCGGGGCCTTTTTGACAGCTAGGGCTTTTGCTAACGTGAGGACAGGGGTGGAGCTGGTCTTGGCTTAGAACTGTATTAAGGACTGGAGCTTAGGGTTGGTCTAAGGATAAGTCTTAGAGTTTGGCTTTGGTGGTGGAGCTAGGGTTGGAGTCAGGTCTTGGTGGTGGAGCTAGGGTTTAGAACTGTATTTAGGGTTGGACCTGGGGCAGGACTTGGACTTGGTCTTAGAGTTATTTCTAGTAATTATCTTCAACCTTAATTAAGGTCCTTTTGGTTGTAACCCCTGGAGGCTGCACACGCGTACAATGTTAGAAATTGTACAAAGATTATTATTGGAGAAAACGTTTCTAATAATGATGTAAAATAGCAGTTGTATTAGGATTAATCATACTTGGGGGAATTTGAATGACAGTAAAATTTAATTATAGAACACTTATTTTTATTGTAAATTGCGTACTTATCCTCAGTGAACTATAAAAATTACTGGCATTCCTAATGAAACAAAACATTTTATTAAGTTAATTAATCACATTAACAGTTTGTGTTTTCTAAAACGCATATTAAAAACATAGTTTACCTGCATTGAAATAATATCTATCCGTCCGCTAAGAATGTTGTACGCCTTAATATTTTTTAAAGAAACTTAATGCTTAGATGTTAACTGTAATTAAAAAATCTGTAAATAAATAAAGGGTTAATACCACACTTACCAGCTCTGTAACGTTTTAAGGCACTGAGTGATAGTCACCGCTTTGTGTTGCATGTCAAACTAAAGAACAACTTTCTAGATTGTGTAAAACCACCTATAATTAGAGTGTAAAATATACAAATAATCTCATTGTCTTTATTGCACTTACAGCAACATGCATTTACCTTTCGCTTAAAATAAAATTGTTTTGAAAATATTCGTATACGGACACACAAATTGTTTTTATAAAAAAACCATATTAAGAATTTGGAATGTTTAAAATATGTAGTAAGAAATTACTGTCACGTTTACTAATTACCGTGTAATTATATAACTTTGTTAAATTTAATAGTCTAAAAAACCAAGTTAATATAATATCTTTTTAAAAACGTTAAATAATAAATTTAATATAATACGATATATTAAAAAAAACACACATGCCGAATTAAAAGAAAAAACAGTATGTATTACGCAATTCTTAATTAAAAAAGTAAGGTACTAAATATATTTTTATTTATCAGAATAGAATGACTGGATAACAGGCATTAAACAATATTTTAATTATCTCATCATTTACAATTAAACATGTAGTGAAAAACTTATTTACAAAATCAATCATTGATAAACTATTTAATCTAAAATACAGAAACACTAAGACATAAAATCCACACACATCCGAATGATAGTCCTGTAGTATTATTTTATTGTATACGAAACATCGGGAATTCTTCTCTAGGAAATGTAAATGATATCCTTGCGGTGCTCGTCCAAAGGAATCAAAATACTCCCGTTACCATTCTCGTCAATGTAGATAGCGGTCCAATGCTGACCTGGCTTGTTTGCAGGATCTGTGTTTACGATAATTGCACACGGTCGAGGTGCGTGTTTCGGTAATTGATTAGAAGCACATACAAGCCGAAACACATTCTTCTTGTGGCTGGTGATCGATTTCAAGCATCTCAACACTTGTACCGCATACATCTTTGGAATTGGTGTGTCCAGTCTTGTAGTAGTAATGCGTTTTCCAGTGCACACATAGGATCAGTGATGTTATGACTTAAACAGCTATATGCTTTGCTTCCTTTTTCAACTGTTTAATCGACGGGCAACCACTCTCCTCCAGGTTTACTATTGGTTTGTTAAGAAACCTTAAAAACTGTTGTTTTTCACTACCCTTGACGTGAATCTTGTTAAATGGGCGCAGCACTCTCAACAGCTCCTCACGGAAATTGTTGTAATGTACATGACCCCACCACCATTTCAAGCCATGATAATTATCTTCCATAAATTTTATCTGTCGTGACATGGATCCTGATATAAAGTAGCCTCGCGGTGGTTTTATCAGCATCAACGATAAACGACCCTGATCTGTAACCACGGCAATTTCTTTCGGTATGAATTCGTTGTTAACTCCACTAAACCCTTGCATGTCCAAGTATGCGTCCATCTTCTATCAGCTGCTGCTCTACACTGAAGCCTGCAGGTTAGAGCTACCACTTTTAACAGCTAAAATCCACAACGACATTCCGATGTTTATCGATCTCGATCACATTATCGAATTCTGCATACACCAAGCAGTTAACGGTTACGGTGAGCGCTTCTTCAAACCCGACTTCCAGCCGAAGGGAGCCGTTTCTAACTAAATTCCAGTGTGCTAGCGTTTGCAGACAAGTCAGGTGTTAGGTCAAAGGCCATTAAACAGTACCCGTTGGGATAATCACTTCTTGATATATCGTTACCTTCATTCAAAAAAATGAATACCCGTACCAGAGAATAAGGTGTGGTACGCTCTTACGTATAAACCATTAGCTGTAAAGTCCGGTTGTAAGGCCTTCGAAGGAATTTGTTGTCCGTCAATATATAATGACATGTAGTTAATATTGCAGTGATGAAAATTGAACGGGTTTGAGGGGGTAGTCACCGTTGAAGGCTTTATTTGCTACAAAGCCTACGATCCATCGTTTAGGTAACTGACCCAGGAAAACATTATCCAATGATTTTCGCTGTATGCCTGCAGGTATAGTTAACACTTTTACGTCGGTCCTTGTAACAGGATATTTTGCGGCTGTTGTTTCTAAAGCTTTAGCGTGTGCAATTAGAATAGTTGCATTGATTCGCATACGTCTCACCAATAAACTAGCGTCTATAATTCGCGTCTTGTAATTTGAAGCGTGTGCCGCCATTAGACTAAAGGTATCTCTTGATCGTACAAATTTAGTCTTTAACTCAACACCACTTATGAGAAATTTCTCTTGATTAAATAAACCGAGTGCACGTGACCAATCATCTCTATCTGTTTACCGGTAGCCGCAAGTGCTTGACGTTTCGAGAAACCGTTATTAGCGTTTCCCAACGTATTCATCTGTCCAGCTGTATCATTGTGCCATAAGGTACATCCTAGATGTGAACTCTTGGCCTCCTTTCCATAATTTAGCAGCGTCTCGATATATGAACGGTAGGCGTAGGTGTTGTTTGGTTGTGACACCATCTTCTGATTTAAGTAAACCTCCACCTGTGAGAAAAGCGAATGCATCCAATTGTTTACCGGTGCTACAACATCAGCGTCTGTAAGTGCTGTATCATCATGCTTTAGAACTTTAGCTGTAATGTACAGCATAGTCTGGCTTAAATCTATATAATCATTTCCATTTCCGGGGACTACAAATTCTATTGGGGCGTCATCACTCAGAGCTGATAAGGGCTTGTAAAATATCCATTCACCACTCTCGATACTTGTCTAGAGAACGAGAGAGAACGAGAGAGAACGAGAGAACGAGAGAGAGAGAACGAGAGAGAACGAGAGAGAACGAGAGACGAGAGAGAACAGAGAGAACGAGAGAGAACGAGAGAGAACGAGAGAGAGAACGAGAGAAGAGACGAGAGAACGAGAGAGAGAGACGAGAGAACGAGAAAGAGAGAGAGGAACGAGAGAGAGAACGAGAGAGAACGAGAGACGAGAGACGAGAGAGAACGAGAGAGAACGAGAGAGAACGAGAGAGACGAGAGAGAACGAGAGAGAACGAGAGAGGAGAACGAGAGAGAACGAGGAGAAAGAGAGAACGAGAGAGAACGAGAAGAGACGAGAGAGACGAGAGAGAGAGAGAGAACGAGGAGAACGAGAGAGAACGAGAGAGAAGACGAGAAGAGAGAGAACGAGAGAGAACGAGAGAGAGACGAGAAGAGAACGAGAGAGAACGAGAGAAGAGAGAACGAGAGAGAACGAGAGAACGAGAGAGAACGAGAGAGAACGAGAGAGAGAGAAGAGAGAACGAGAGAGAACGAGAGAGAACGAGGAGAGAGAACGAAGAGAAGAGAGACGAGAGAGAACGAGAGAGAACGAGAGAGAACGAGAGAGAGAGAGAACGAGAAGAGAACGAGAGAGAAGAGAGAGAACGAGAAGAGAGAGAGAACGAGAGACGAGAGAGAACGAGAGAACGAGAGAACGAGAGAGAGAGAACGAGAGAGAAGAGAGAAGAGAGAGAACGAGAGAGAACGAGAGAGAACGAACGAGAGAACGAGAGAAGGAGAGAGAGAAGAGAGACGAGAGAGAACGAGAGAGAACAGAGAGAGAGAGACGAGAGAGACGAGAGAGAACGAGAGAGAACGAGAGAACGAGAGAGAACAGAGAGAGAGAGAGACATATCTTACAAGACACAGTTTGAGAACAATTGCCTGACCTCCAGGGTTACAACCGGACTTTATAGCCAGTGGTTTATACGTAAGAGCGTACCACACCTTATTCTCTGGTACGGGTATTCATTTTTTGAATGAAGGTAACGATATATCAAGAAGTGATTATCCCAACGGTACTGTTTAATGGCCTTTGACCTAACACCTGACTTGTCTGCAAACGCTAGCACACACTGGAATTTAGTTAGAAACGACTCCTTCGGCTGGAAGTCGGGTTTGAAGAAGCGCTCACCGTAACCGTTAACTGCTTGGTGTATGCAGAATTCGATAATGTGATCGAGATCGATAAACATCGGAATGTCGTTGTGGATTTTAGCTGTTAAAAGTGGTAGCTCTAACCTGCAGGCTTCAGTGTAGAGCAGCAGCTGATAGAAGATGGACGCATACTTGGACATGCAAGGGTTTAGTGGAGTTAACAACGAATTCATACCGAAAGAAATTGCCGTGGTTACAGATCAGGGTCGTTTATCGTTGATGCTGATAAAACCACCGCGAGGCTACTTTATATCAGGATCCATGTCACGACAGATAAAATTTATGGAAGATAATTATCATGGCTTGAAATGGTGGTGGGTCATGTACATTACAACAATTTCCGTGAGGAGCTGTTGAGAGTGCTGCGCCCATTTAACAAGATTCACGTCAAGGGTAGTGAAAACAACAGTTTTAAGGTTTCTTAACAAACCAATAGTAAACCTGGAGGAGAGTGGTTGCCCGTCGATTAAACAGTTGAAAAAGGAAGCAAAAGCATATAGCTGTTTAAGTCATAACATCACTGATCCTATGTGCACTGGAAAACGCATTACTACTACAAGACTGGACACACCAATTCCAAAGATGTATGCGGTACAAGTGTTGAGATGCTTGAAATCGATCACCAGCCACAAGAAGAATGTGTTTCGGCTTGTATGTGCTTCTAATCAATTACCGAAACACGCACCTCGACCGTGTGCAATTATCGTAAACACAGATCCTGCAAACAAGCCAGGTCAGCATTGGACCGCTATCTACATTGACGAGAATGGTAACGGGGAGTATTTTGATTCCTTTGGACGAGCACCGCAAGGATATTATTTACATTTCCTAGAGAAGAATTCCGATGTTTCGTATACAATAAAATAATACTACAGGACTATCATTCGGATGTGTGTGGATTTTATGTCTTAGTGTTTCTGTATTTTAGATTAAATAGTTTATCAATGATTGATTTTGTAAATAAGTTTTTCACTACATGTTTAATTGTAAATGATGAGATAATTAAAATATTGTTTAATGCCTGTTATCCAGTCATTCTATTCTGATAAATAAAATATATTTAGTACCTTACTTTTTAATTAAGAATTGCGTAATACATACTGTTTTTCTTTTAATTCGGCATGTGTGTTTTTAAAAATCGTATTATATAAAATTTATTATTTAACGTTTTAAAAAGAAATTATATTAACTTGGTTTTTAGACTATTAAATTTAACAAAGTTATATAATTACACGGTAATTAGTAAACGTGAGCAGTAATTTCTTACTACATATTTTAAACATTCCAAATTCTTAATATGGTTTTTATAAAACAATTTGTGTGTCCGTATACGAATATTTTCAAAACAATTTTATTTTAAGCGAAAGGTAAATGCATGTTGCTGTAAGTGCAATAAAGACAATGAGATTATTTGTATATTTTACACTCTAATTATAGGTGGTTTTACACAATCTAGAAAGTTGTTCTTTAGTTTGACATGCAACACAAAGCGGTGACTATCACTCAGTGCCTTAAAAACGTTACAGAGCTGGTAAGTGTGGTGTTAACCCTTTATTTATTTACAGATTTTTAATTACAGTTAACATCTAAGCATTAAGTTTCTTTAAAAATATTAAGGCGTACAACATTCTTAGCGGACGGATGATATTATTTCAATGCAGTAAACTATGTTTTTAATATGCGTTTTAGAAAACACAAACTGTTAATGTGATTAATTAACTTAATAAAAATGTTTTTGTTTCATTAGGAATGCCAGTAATTTTTTTATAGTTCACTGAGGATAAGTACGCAATTTACAATAAAAATAAGTGTTCTATAATTAAATTTTACTGTCATTCAAATTCCCCCAAGTATGATTAATCCTAATACAACTGCTATTTTACATCATTATTAGAAACGTTTTTTCCAATAATAATCTTTGTACAATTTCTAACATTGTACGCGTGTGCAGCCTCCAGGGGTTACAACCAAAAGGACCTTAATTAAGGTTGAAGATAATTACTAGAAATAACTCTAAGACCAAGTCCAAGTCCTGCCCCAGGTCCAACCCTAAATACAGTTCTAAACCCTAGCTCCACCACCAAGACCTGACTCCAACCCTAGCTCCACCACCAAAGCCAAACTCTAAGACTTATCCTTAGACCAACCCTAAGCTCCAGTCCTTAATACAGTTCTAAGCCAAGACCAGCTCCCACCCCTGTCCTCACGTTAGCAAAAGCCCTAGCTGTCAAAAAAAGGCCCCCGAAAAGAAATAATTAGGGTTGAAAACACGGTGTCACGCGTGGATGTAAAAATAGGGATGAAAATCCTGTCTCACACGTGGATGTAAAAATAATTAGGGTTGAAAATATGGTCTCACACGGGTATACAAAAAATAAGGGTGGAAAATCCGGTCTCACACGTGGATGTGCGAAAATAAGGGTGGAAAATCCGGTCTCACACGTGGATGTGCGAAAATAAGGGTGGAAAATCCGGTCTCACACGTGGATGTGCGAAAATAAGGGTGGAAAATCCGGTCTCACACGTGGATGTGTAAAAATAATTAGGGATGAAAATCCTGTCTCACACGTGGATATATAAAAATAAGGGTGGAAAATACGGTCCCCCACGTAAGCGAGTAAAAATAAGGGTTGAAAATCCGGTCTCACACGTGAGCGTGTAAAAATAAGGGTGGAAAAACCGGCCCCCCACGTGGGCATATAAAAAAGTGAAAGGGGCGGGGCTAGTGACGTAAAAAGGAGGGGTGGGGATGGTGCCTGCCTTCTACTAACAAATATCAAACGGATCTTATGCTGCTGTGAATATTCAACTACCGATAGAAGGTCCAACACAACCCTCGTTCCTAATGACCCCCCATGTTCCATTTTTTTCTACTTTATCGCTATAGAGGATAAATCGAAATGGGTAAAAAGTATCAGAACAAAGGCACCTAAGTTTTAGGCGAAACATAACAAGATTACCGCATGCGCATATAAACATTTTGCATGAGTGGTTTCCAACGTAATCCTTATAGATGGATTGATTTTCGGTGAAAGTCCCAAATTATATGCATTTTCTACTTAGAATTTCAAACGGCGTTAATTTTGAAAATTTATCTTCTTGTTTAACATTGTATTGTATGACGAATGAATGTTTCGTCTCCTAAGAAATTCGTATTCATAATGTATTTAATATTGTTTAACGCTAAAACAAAATTTATTATCGTTTATACTTCAAAAGTGTTAGCCGTGATATAAATATATTTCAATTTATCTTTAAACGTATAGACGTGAAAAGCCTTCCATTTTAATTTTCTTTATCTTTACAATATCGTAACTTTTTAACTTTACGCTAACGTTAGATAAAGCTTGATCTTATGAACTCTACTCTAAAAAGAACAGAAGGAAATGCTATTTTTTAGTATGATATCTAATAGTATAATAAATTATCTGAGAATCTACGCAGGATCGTAAAGGGAAGAGCCAAGTAAGTAATTTGAGATGATGCAAGTACAACTATACATCTACAAAGTAACGTCAACAAAGTAACACCACAAGGTACTTATAGTTATGTGTTATCATTTGTAAGTGATGCTGTTTGGATTACTAATTGCAAGTTTATTGGTAAAGTAAAAACGTCTCTAGCGTATCTATGAAAATCAATAGATGGCATGGCATACTCAAAGAAGTTAATGTGATATAATATAGAATATTACAATAGAGAGTTAGCTTTGATCAGATTAACACATCTAATTGTTAAGTTTCAAATTAATTTCGCATTATTGTGAACCATAAATTTAATTTGAATTATATTACTGTTAATGAAAGTTGCTTTATGTATGGTCTGATTCAGAATCAAATTAAATTCAAACGCTTTTGTCTCCAAATTCAAAAATTCTACCAATTAATCTAGTAAAATTTAATCAGCCTTAAAGGTAAAGCAAGTAAGAGTAAGTCTATTTTAAATTAGACGTATATTATATCAATTATAAATGTTTAATTTTACAGTTCGATTGTAACCAGGCCGTACTTACGGGAGGGATCGGCTGATCAATTTCTCTTACATCAAATTTTCTTTAAACATGTAAACCGTATTACGGAAAACAGACCATAAAAATAATTCTTTAAAAATCTCTGGATAAGCTGCAGCGACAGTTTACTCACCTATTGGCAGATGGTTAGGAGTTTACTGAACAATATCGTGCCTTCTAAAAACGAAACAAATTTGGTGTAATATGCTCTAAGTCAAGCTGAACTATAATGGCATTCTAATCCGCTGACCGATAATTTCAATTTGTGTATTTTACGCCGGTATTAGTAATTATTTTCTAACAGACAATTTGCTTTGTTGTCACTGCTGTGTAAGAAACATACATTAGCTATTTTGCCGGATGAAACACTCATAAGTAAGTATTGTTTATGCATCCTGTTTATTTAGTTAAAATGTGTTGTTGGGGTAGATTGGTATAGTGTCCACGGGGCAGGTTGTTACACTATAACAACCAACCTCGATGTATGTTTTTATAAAAACGAAGTAGATTATCCGTTAGTATCTTACAAGCATTTACGGATAGCTACAAAAGGAAAACTAAAATAGGAAAATCATCCGCAGAGAATTTTTGAGAGAAGTCCTGGAAAATGGAAGAACGGTTACGGATGTATACTCTATTGCGAAAAAATTAAAAACAAAGGTAATATAAATTACATAAGTTATATTACATTCATATTTTTCATTTGTTATAGTGTTTCTTTATTGTACATATATAAAGTTATCTAACATGCTATTAGAGGTACCTGAATGGCTCGCTAAATTCATTAAACTATAAATAATGTCGACCTGAAAAGTTAATAAGAATTACCTTTTTTATTAGGGCCCAATGAACCAGATCCTAAGATTGATTAAGAGAAATCTACAGACTTTTGCTAATGCACGGAAAGCTGAAGTAGCTATCTACCTACACGAATGTTCCAAAATGTAATTTGGCTTATCGACAACAGAGATCCGAAGATTGGTCTTTGAATTCGCCATTAAAAACAACGACAGTCATGGGAAGACACCTCAATGACTTCATCTGTCTGGTTATCTGCATTTCTGAAGCGCAATCCAAGTTTGTCTTTACGTATACCTGAAGCCTTAACAGGTCAACAAGACTTAATGAGAAAAATGTGAATAAATTCTTTAACCTCCTGGAAGAAGCCATGGTTCGGTAAAAGATTGAATACCAGGACAGTGGTTCAAGGAATGTGTGAAACAAGTCGAATTTGTTACCTCTGCTGAAAGAGGTGCTTTAGTTACATTAGCTCTAGCCGTAAATGCCAGTGGAAATATGGTCCCTTCAAAATTATATGAGTCATTTTGTTGTAAGCGGTGCCCACATACGTCCATTGGAACTAGAAATAAGTCAGGTTGGACGGTCATAGTTTTTCTTCATTTTATAAAGCATTTGAGATACACAAAATAACGCCAGTGTTGTTAATTCTTGATAATCTCGTACCTTTCCATTAAAGGCATAGAATGTAATTTTATCTCTTTCACCACAAACTCGAACCCCTAGATATGTCTGTCAACGTCCACTAAAAAATGCGTGAACAGCTTGTGCGATTCTTGGTTGAGAAACTATGTCAGTTTATGACATTCCAGGCACTCTGCGAGATGCTTTACTATCAGTTTTAACCCCACAAAACATTCAGTCCGGATTCCGAGTGTCCGGAATTTATTCAATTAACAGATGTATTTCTAATGACGATGACTTTGTTTCATTTGCTGTGACAGATCGGTTTACAACACTTGACAGCCAAGACAGTTGAATCATCCACTAGAGAACCTACTACTGTAGATCCAGTAAACGAAGAAGAAACCTTACAAATACACACTTCACCTGAGTCACCGCCTAATTCACTAGTCACTGAATGGTGAGGTTGGTACCTCAACTACTTCTAAATCGCCAAGTTTTTCAAAGAATGCTTTGTATTACAGCCCATCAGATATACAGCCCATCAGATATACGACCATTTACACAAGCTGAACCACGCAATACCAATTTTAAAGATGGTAAACGTCGTAGAGCTGCTATCTTAACAGACACACCTAACACAAATTAATTAGAAGAGGAACAACGAAGAACGAGGTTCCAAAAAATTTAAAAAGGAAATAAAACTTGAAGGAGCAAAGAAAAAGATTGCATCAAACACTAAACTGAAAATTAAAAACCGAGAAAACGTAGTGAACTTGTAACAACAATTTCGCAAGTTTTAAATTTTTCATTTGATTTGGTTTGAATTTCTCATTTTTGTTAGCCTTAAATGTTATCCAATTAAATATACACTAAAGTAATTTTAGTTGCCTATACTTTGATACAATGGTTTTGTCAAATATTTGTTATCTCTGACATTTTAACTTTACATTTGGCTATTAAAAAATTATTATCTCTTGCATTTGAATACACATTTAGCTAGTTGTTAGATAACACTCTTTCTTTCTACTTAACATTCTATTTTATTGAGTTCACGTTTGTGTTTGATTGCTGAAGCATTCCTAAATAAGTTTTTGAATTAATTTTCAATCTTCGCTAGAAGGATCGTTAAAAAGAAATTGTTTTACAAAGAAAACAAAGCCTCTACTCGAGAGTGCTGAGTATACATTGTTTTCTTTGCTTATTGCGGTTTTAAAAGTATACCATTCACACAAGTTATCATGAACAGCTCGCCTTCTGTCTTAGAAGTATGTGAATCTATTACTCTGTGGCATTTTCTAATGGCATCAGAATTTTCAGCTTAGAACATTTCGTTGAACTTTGATTTGAACTTTCCGTTGACCTCGCAGTTGCAGTTGTAGTTATTTTTGTTCTGGTTACTGTCGTTACTCTTCAATACTTTTTTATACAACTAAAAGAAGTTTAAAAGTATACCATCTGTAGTTGTATATGTTGTAACTTACCTAGAAATTCCATCTTCATATATCTTTAGCTCCTCTCGTTGAAAAATAACTTAAGTGGAATATCATTATCATAGAAATCAACAAAAACGTCAGACGTTTTTATCATAATTTCTACCACTATAACCTCAGCTTTTTTTGTTTGCAATCTATAATTATAGTTGTTAAAAATAGCGTTTACTTTATCACTAAATTACTTACCTTTCATTAGATCTTTAGGTTAATTTTTGTGTATAAATCGTTCTTTTACCTAAGACCGTTTTATTAACAGTTGTCGACCATATTTTAATCTTTTAGTGTTTGTGACGTATTAACTATCAAACAAACATGCGCACATTAGTTTATCTTTAGATATTTTCCATATGTTTTAAATGTTTAATTTGATATTGGCAATTGATTAAATTTTAAAGTTTTTTTTAACATGCTCTCTCAAATTTCTTAAATTCAATTTTTGTAAGGACATAACAAGTATTGTAAATTTGAATTATCATTTAGCATATTACGATAAAAAAAAAAAACCTGCTTTACCTTAGGAAGACTTTTCGAAATTAAACAGGTTTTTATTTATCTAAAATTATAATTTACTGTAAAATTATGCTTTTCGTACTTTTAACGTTTGACGAATAATTCTGTCTAGACTTGTGTTGTCGTGATTTTATTTTTATTTTGCTTTCTTGGAATTATTAATTTAACCAACGCATCTACGTTATGCATTTGTAAATTTACTTTTTGTTTAATTGCGTACTTGACTCATTTTGGACCTTAATCGCCAATTTATTTGTCTTTTGTTACAATTTATTTATTTTTTAAACACGTTTTATTTTTGTATGCATTCTTTTTATGTGATTTAATAAGTATAGGTTTTGTTTTATCACACAATACTCTTTTCTTTTCCCTATTAATTTCTCCTGTCTCTTTTCCAACGGTTACATACTCGCCTCTTTCTGACATCGTTATCCAGGAGCTAGGATAACCGTGAGTTCTTCTTTTGGGAAGCGGCTCCTGGCACCCTTTTTATCTCTACTGAAACTTTCTTGATCCCACCCGAACCGTCTGACGCCGGCGATTCCTTACATCAGCAGGTGAGTAGTGACCCTTTTTCTCTTTGTTTTTCCCCACTTCCCGTTTATGTACGTAACAAACTACAAAGTGATTCAAGTGATGATGATGATGCGATTTGCTTAGTCTGTACAGAAAAGTTCTCCAAATCCAAACCGGGCGAAGACTGTATAAAATGCACCAAAAGTCCTGCATGGATTCATAATAAGTGTGTAAACTCAAGCTTATTCTTTGTATGCCAGAACCGTGACTCAGATTTGGATGTTTAACCGTATAACAACGAACCCAGACATATAACAATCGACCCTTTACAGGGTCACTTGTTACAGTTAACATAACCAGTTACAAATATTTGCTGTGTATTTTGTGTTTGATGTAAAAGGATATTACTTTATTTGTTATGTCGGGATGAATACGAGCTATATGCCAATAGTATACTACCGTGGTAAGGATAAGGGTCGCATATGCAAATTTCATTGCTCCTAGAAAAATAAGAAAAAGTTTTTACGTGTACGCTATCTACACTTTTTGACTTCAAATTTTATATAGATGTGCAAAATTACCTCAAAACTTTTGAGAGAGAAAACTAAGTAGTTCTGAAATATGGAAAACATAGTTTTGTTAAATACGACTTTTGTGCACATCACGTACTCATACCCAGTGTTGTTGCGATATCTGGGTTAGGTACATATTACAGAACTTACCCAATTTTATTGTTTTATCATAATATTAAGTAGATATCATTATTATAAAAAAATTCCAGCTGAACCTTAGCTGAAAAACTAATAAGTTTTTTATTTGTTAAAATACAAATTGTAAGATCTAAAATACATAAAGGAAGTATCTATCTAATCCGCCTCAATTTCCGTGGTAAGCAAAGATATCGAAAATTCCAATCGGCTTTGGGGTATTATTGGTTCTAGCCTTTTTAAAAGCGCCTGATTTCCAGTGATTACGATTCCTTGTGCAGTTTCTTTGAAATTCGGATTTCTAACCCCCGTCTTTGACAATTAGCGTTCAAAAAATTAAGTTCTATTCTTTCATCTTCAAATGTATTTTTGTAGAAAACTGAGCTTTTGCTTCCCTTGAATTCCACTTGTACCACCATATTTTGTTGATAACGTCTTGGATTGATTTTACCTAGTTTATATTGCGAGGTAGAATCTTTCCAGCTAAAAAAATTTTATGATTCTAATTGTTTAACTTCGACATTTATGAAGTTGGCTCTTTGCACACACGTTCGAAAGTCTTTCCCATTCTTTTTAAAACCTGTCCTACGTGGTGATGAATGAATAATTTTATTGTTAAATTATACATATTAATTTCGTGACTGTTGAAAATGTAATCAAAAAAGCAAAACATAGCGCAATTTTTGTTCTGGGCTGAACAGTTATCTAACAATAATGTTATGCTTTCCTTGTCTCTTTACTGTAGAAAAAAGCGTAGTATGCACTAATGGTACCTTCCTTCAATCTTTCTGATATGGTATCATCCCAAATAACCGCACTAGGATTCATTTTATTACTTTTACCAACCTGAACAAAACTTAGATTGAAAGCAATAAGATGGGGTACAAAAATCACCTTCTAGAACGTTTCGCAGCGTGGAAGCATGATAACCTAAAATACAATAACTATAATATTAAATTTTACTAGGTTAGAGACATTTAACAGGTTGACTAACTTTTTGGAGATCAGCTGAACATGTTAATGATGACTGCCCATACAATGAAGAATTTTCCTCAAAGTATTTCTGATACTGTGCGCGTGCAGACTTTACCATTTCTATATGGATAACAAACTGCTTACAGATTTCACAGTCTTTATTATTTATATATTTTTTGTGTTTTGTGGCTTTTTTGTGAAGCTCGAATTAAATTAGAACACTCCTCATGACCCAAATTTGCAAAAGATGTTTTCATGTCACTTACAACTCCTCTGCACAGACTATAAGAAAAATTTGTTTGTGGATGTTTTCTTTAAAATCCATATGCATAAACTTCTTCGTTATGTCGCTATGCCAATATCTACGATTGGGACATGCTTCCTGCGCTAATCTGAGATGGTCGGTTGAAAACTTTTCATATGATCCATTCTTACTTTTTTGCCAATTTAATTATTTGGGGCGGCACGACCCTGTTTCGATAATGGGGCTGCTAAATTTGAATTTTAATATTTGTTTCGAACATCCCGGATAATTTGATCATTATGTAATGATCCTCATTCTTCTATTAAAGTGTACAAAATGGTACTTTACCTTCGAGAACTTGGGCCCGCAGTTATAGCTCTTTTGGTGTGGGACTTTGTCTGAACTTAAAATTAATGGCTTTCTGTCTCTGAAAGACACGTTCCGATAGACTTTACTTAATATGTGGTCGTTGGTCTTTTGAAGTTCTTTGTGACAATTGTTGCATGGATCCTTTAAACAATTTTTTTTTTCTAATTTTGATTTTCTTTCTTTAAATGGTACAGCAAGTCTCTTTCATTTACGGATACGTCCATCTTTTATTTGATCATTCATTCATATTTTGATGTTTTAACTACATTTATTATTAGGTTATCTAGACTATTGGTGATAAATGCAGTTAAACCCTCACCAGGAATAATTAATATGTTCTCAATAATATTAATTTTCAAATCCTCATCACTGGAGTATGAATCAGAGTAATTCATAATTTGACGTCTTGATATCTTTGAATCTGGATTAGGACGTGGTGTAATCAGTTCCCCATTAATTTTAGTTTCTTCGTGAGTTAGAAGGGAATCATCATTATCCGATGAGCTTCGCTCTGAGCTCTCAGAATCAAGGCTTCTTTCATGATGAGAATAATAGGAAATTGCTAAGGTGAAGGTTCGTAATCCTGTTACACAATTACTGGAGGATCTCCAAGCAAAACCGATACTAGGTCAATAGTAGTCATATTGCGCCGGTTCTGACTCACGGTATACGAACTTTCTATTGAAGGTCAAGTCAGTTAATCTATCGCGCACGTGCGTAATCCTTCGCTATCAGGGCCCATCCTGCCTCACATGGCTAGTCATATAGAGCCGATCCTGGCTCACGCGCGAATTGAAATAAGTGTGCGAGTGATAGAGAGAATGTGTGAATATCCAAGGTCCAAGGTTACTGCTATTCAGTGTATGCTCTTTCAAGGTCAAACTTTTGGGAGCGGAAAACGTAAAGCTAAAAATAGAAATTGCCAGATCATCATATTCTTAGAAATCTAAAAATAGAATTTTCAAGGTTAAATATCATTGACCTGCGGTACATTTCTTAGAAATCAAGAAGTAACTAAATTGAGTCAAGGTTAATAGTCATAGATCAATAAACTAAAATTAGGTCAAGGCGGGAGTCATCGTCATATTTATATCTTAGAAATCTTAAAATAGAGTAAAGTCACTCGCTCTCTGGTGGTGAGAACTGGAAGCTTTGGGTGTTATTTCAAGGTAAAACTTTTGGCGCGAAATTTAAATTTTTGGTGTGTCAAGGTCAAAATGTCAAGGTCAAAATTTAAAGCTAAAAATAGAAATTGCAAGGTCTTCATCTGCGTGCGCACGATTCAGTAAACTTTTTATTGGGGACTGAATTGAGTCAAGGTCAATAGTTATAGGCCAATAAACTAAAAAGTAGGTCAAAGTGGGTATTTAATAGGTTTAAACATGTTGTGATACGTACTCGACACATTTTTCTTATATAAACTGCAGCGAACTGGGTGTTGAGACCAGTCAGTTAGCAACTTGTAATTGTTAAACATGGAATTAACAGGGTTAAACCAAAGCACCTATTGCAAACCCTTTAAAAATGTGTGTGACCACGAGATATCGAGAAAGTATGAAGTGATTAATGTGGGAGTAATTAATACTAAGTACGGTGAACGTATAGTAATGAAAATAGATGGTTTTAAATGTGTATTGCCTCAACGCTTTTATGAGTATTTCAAAGAAGAAACACGAATAGAAGAATTTAAAACGCTACTAAGCACGAGGGATGTGTTCATAAGTAGTTTTGGTGTAGCTGGGAGAACAACAAACATAACATTTTGTTTTTAACCGTAGTACCCCACTATATGTAAATCATGCATGCTTTAACTAGAATCATTTCTTAAACATTGTTTAGTCGTAGTTCAATTGTGAGCAAGTAAAGTCGTTATAATGCATGCAGCAATAAAATCATTTGTGGAACGATCCAAAATCAGAAGTTCACCGTTATATATGGATACCTCACATCGTTGTAGTAACAATATGAATAATAATTTAACATTTTGTTGTTGATGCTGGCAAAATAGTGATGATAGTAGTAATAGTAGTAGTAAAAATAAAAATGAAGAGAAACAAGATTAAGGTTATTCTACTCCTAACACTAACTGGTCATCATTATCGTTTCGACATAAGAATGAAGTGTATAAACAAGCAGTGAGTGAATAATTCATCGATTGTGCTTACTATAAACTATCGAACGATACTCATCATGCAGCGCATATAGAAATTGGATACACTACACACCTCAATCTTGCGTAGTGCGTATAGGGTGTGGCAAGTGTGATCAAAGCAATAATGTAGTATTCGATATGGAGGAATGGCATGAGCTTCTAAGATGACATTCATATGTAGAATTACAAGTTTTCCGATCCCAAGAAATTGAAAACAAAATTGATTGGTCAAATGTAAACGAAGAAGAAGGTATAATCTATGAGCAACATGATGAATCTCTATTTAGCAATCTTGGTATTTATTACAATTGATTGGGACAGAATTTTAAAAACTGTCATGATAGAAAACTACAACTGCTGTTCTTACACATTCAATGAACATAATGTAGAAGAACTATTCAATTTAAAGAATACAATAAGCTATATATTGGAATTTTTTTAACATTACAATCTGGTGTATTTCTATGAAGAGTTCATACAAGTTGTTGACTACCGTCGTTTTCGTGAGAAAGAATTCCATGGTAGTGACGATGACATTTGTAAAGACATTGAAGATGTTATAAATGCTAAGTATAATATTAATTCACATAACACTGTTTGCTAATGGAAATATTGTATTATCGTCCTGCTTATCTAACGTATAGCATTTACTAAATAAAGAAATATTAATAACTATGATTTGTTTTTGTGACCTCAATTTAGGTATAAATACCCTGCTTTATCCACCTAGTTAAACAATGGTAGGTAAGAAGCGAAAGAGTGCAGGTTGTGGTGGTTTAGCGAATTCTCTAATCAATAAACTTCCGTTTGAATTGCACTTACCTAGTTACCAATATTGTGGCCCTGGTACAAAATTAGAGAAACCGCTCGCACGCGGTTACCCCGGAATTAATCAATTAGGTGCGCAATGCAAACTTCATGATATCAGTTACAGAGATTACAGAGATTTAGAAAGTAGACATAAAACAATATTTTACAAAACAAAGCTTGGGATCGCTTTAAATCATCAGACGCAACGTTAGGTGAACGAACTGCAGCTTTAGCAGTCAGTACCACCATGAAAGCAAAGAGAAAATTAGGAACGGGGTGTAAACGTCGAGCTAATCTGAAGAAGAAGAAATTGTTACGCAATGGTGGAAATTTACTGCATTTACGAAGAACAATAGCTAAAAAAATTAAACCTAATCGAAATTTCACAGACACAATAAAGTCATCCCTTTCAACGGCAAAACCTGTGGTAAAAAGTTTAGGAGGAAAGAAAAACATTAAAGTTCCTAGAGTAATTCTAATACCTAAACAAGGAGGGTTTTTACCATTTCTTATTCCGTTATTCCCTGGATTATCACCAATCGGTGCATTAGCTGGCGGTGTATCAGAAATTGCTAAAGCAGTCAATGAAGCTAAAAATGCCAAAAAATCGCGCCATAATCCTATGATGGAATCGATCGCTATAGGCTCCGTGAATAAGAAAGGTGGTGCACTTTACCTAAAACCGTACAAATCTAGTGGTGGTGCGTTATACTTAAAACCGTTTCCAAAAAACTAAATACATTACCCGACAGACAGTTAACAGATATTGATTTAAAGAAATACACCAAAAGTGTACCCTACTTGAGGGATATTTTTATCAGATAGGATGCCTAAATTACCATGGAAGAATGAATCGCGAATTATTAACCAAAGCGGGCCAGGTACGCATTGGGTTCGTTACAAAAAGCGTGGTAAAAAAGGTATGGTATTACGATAGTTTCGGTAATCTGCTACCACCAATCGAAGTGGTTAACTACTTTCAGGGATGTAAAATTTATTATAATTACACCCAAGATCAAGAATTTAATACAATCATTTGCGGACACCTATGTCTGCAATTTTTATATAAATAATTCATACATCAAATTTTCTCAGTTATGTCAATAAGATTCAGTTTAGAAGGTGTTGGTAATACAGCTAGCTACAACTTCTATCTACCGATAGAGCTAGATTTGAGGAAGAAATACGTTATTGGATTGGTTGGATTTTACGGTTGCAACAGCATTAGAAACATTTATACTGGCAACGATAGATTTTATTTTAGAACAAATCCATCTCATTTGCAAGTGATTAATATTCCACACGGTGCATATGAGTTAGATGAAATTAACGATTATCTAAAATCTAAGATACCCGCAGAAAGGTTTAACATTAGAACAAACAACAATACACTTAAATGTGAGATAAACAGTTCATTTGAGTTCGATTTTATTAAATAAAATAGCATTGGCCGTATGCTAAGGTTTGAGTCTAAAATAATAGAACCAAATATTTTACGTACATCTGTGTTAGACATCCAAAGGCTTAAGCACACTAATCTACACGTAGAGTGTAACATTATAAAATAATCTTATTGAAACGGGAAACCTGCAAAAGTATTATATGAGATTGACGTTTCAGTTCCACCAGGTTCTCGTCTAGATAAAACACACAGCAATACTCAATATTTAGAAGCAAACACCGACATACTTAGTAATATAACAGTTAATTTCACTAAGCAAAAGGGTGAATTAATAGACTTTGGTGAAAGTGAATCATTCACAGTACGCTTAGAACTAAAAGAACATGGCTCTGAGAATTAATCAAGGACCAATTCTATCTTTCATAAATTCATATAAAGGACATTATCCCTACAGTAAGTCATTAATCAGTCATCAATCTTCATTGCGGTTAACATCTGCAGAGAAATACTTTTTAACGTCAATTGGTTTAAAAGTTCTCACCGACAATGGCTGAATCATTAAATGTGTTTCAAAGCGTAAATTTTGATGATACTATAATTAAATCAGATATTCACACTTATCTTGCGTGTGGATCTTCTAAATATTGACCTTCTGAAGAAATACGCATCTTAATTCAAAGTCAAGATCTAATTACGGCTACTTACGATAGTTATCTGTACATAGATGGTAAGCTTGCGCTCAAAAAAGAAGATGAAAGGAAATCATGCAACTTAACCAATAATTTTCCCAACTTTCTTTTTGAAGAAATTCGTTATGGGTTAGGTGGTCAGAGTGGACGTTTGCAGAATTCTAGACATAACATCTACACTTAAGGGATTTATTTCTTATACGGCAAGCAGGAGCAAAGCACTAAGCCATTTGGGGTGGTCACCAAAGTATGAAGAACTATTACAAGTAGAATTCGATGAGCAAAATGGAGAAAAGTCTTTTTCAGTATGCATACCATTGAACCATATATTTGGAATAATGAAGGATTATCGTCAAGTTATCGTGAATATGTGTCAATAGTTGATTTTAATTCGATCTAGAAGCGATACAAACTGCTGCTATGGCGATGTTGATGCGACAATAACCCTAAATAAAATTCAATGGAAAGTACCGCACTTAACACTTAGTGATGCTGCGAAACTTAACTTGTTTCAAGGAATCAATAAAAATTCTATTATTACTGTTCCATTTTGTCAATCGGAGTTATATGAATTACCTGCGTTAAAACAGGAAACCTCAGCCATATGGCCAATAAGGACATCAACGCAACTGGAAAAACCGCGTTGTATAATTGTTGCATTCCAACAAGGTAAAAGGTATACAAAGTCAGCAAGGGCCGGAAATTTTGATCACATTAACATCAGAAATCTTAAAGTACATTTGAAGTCTTATCCATATGAAGCAATGCATTTGAACTTTAGTGCTAACCAATACATACCTGCCTATCGCGATTTTTTGAAATTTCGATGTGATTACTATGGTGAAGATGATAAAGATGCATTATTCAACTATTCCGAATTCAAATCATGTCCAGTATTTGTAATGGACTGCTCTAAACAAAATGGATCCTTAAAAAACTCAACAGTAGACATCAAATTGGAAATGGAAACTAACACCTATCGATAATGGAATCGTTGTCTATGGTCTTATTTTCCATCACGCTATTGTTCAGTACAGCCCACCAACTGGAAAAGTGAAAAAGTTATAGTTATTGTAATATAGTCTAGTATATAAATAAAAATGTTGTAATTATACGTTTAGTTTTATGTTATCCACTAACGATGAAAGTGGTTGCCCAAAAACAAAAACTCCCAATTCAAAATCATGACTATGGTGAAAAGTCTATTACTTCAAAACATGGTGATTTACTTCCTAATAGTATACGTGGTATTATATGTGGCCCCTCCAATTTCAACAAAACAAACGCAATGATCAGTTTGCTTACTGAGAAAAACGGTTTGAAATTTAAACATGTATACGTATACTCTAAGTCATTGAATGAAAACAAGTACAAATTTTTACAGGAAATCTTACTTCCAATGAGGGATATAGCTTACTTTACCTTCAGTGATAATCAAGATGTGATTGAGCCTAATTGTGCAAAATCAAACACTACTTTAATTTTCGTTGATATCGCTTGTGAAAAGCAAAATAACATAAGGGTATATTTTTCTATGGGTAATGGTCCATTTGTGCTAGTCCAATGATTTTGGAATGTCTCATTTAAATAGTTTCTAAATATAATAGGATTATGAGGTGGGGCACCATCTTGTTGGAAATATAAAACATTTCTTTCTTTTACGGGCAAGTTATTTACAAAATTCATAATGTGGTTTTCCAAAAAAATTAAGGCACCTTTCGGAAGTTAATGAAACGTCAAAAATTATACCAGGCTAATAGTAAATTATTTACCATCCCCAGCCAAACATGGAATCCAAATTTAATTTGCGGATTTCCTTCAAAAAATAATATGTCATTTTGTTGAGCCCAGTATCTTGTATTTTGTCGGTTGAATAAACCTGCAATAGATCTTGACTCATCGGAAAATAAAATATTGCGAGGAAAATTTTTGTTATTCCTTATATTATCAACAACAAAATTACAAAAACTTAATCTTCTTTCAAAATCATTTTCATATAGTTGTTGATTTAATTTGTACTTAACTGATTTGTAGTGGTATTTTTTTTAAATTACTCTTGCAGATTCGTGACTGATTTGTCTAAGCTAAACAGTTTTCAAATTCTGCAAGAGCTAGAACATTTATTTCAGTGACTTCATTAACAATAACCGATTCTTGTTCATCATCCACTTGTATGTTCCTCTACTGTACTTCCAATCTTATAAAATAATTTTGAGAAGGACAATTCATTCTAACGTTTTCATGATTAAAATATTTTTTTTGTAAATTCGTTGATTTTTCATGGCCAACATTTCGAAAATGGTAAAATAGTCCATATACCGCCATTTTGAAATCAAATATCATACATCGTTGTACTCAGAACGTCAAGACAAATCATAATATGGAAAAAATATACAAAGTGCTACCTGAAATAAGAAAATCAAGGACACTTCCGGTCGAACCGGAAGTGATATTAAAAGTTTGATTTAGTCAAAAATTCCTCAGGCCTTTCTTACATACATGCTTCAAATTTCACTAAAATATTACTAAACATAAAAAAATGAAGGCCTGATACATGGTCTCGTTGACACCCGGTATATCTACACATGTTTATTTTTTAATTCGAAGCTGCTTCATTTTTATATTCAGTTCATACAGTTCTATATCTATTTTTTAATTTTTAACTCCGCAAGCCTCTTCTTTCTCGCATCAATACTTAACACTTTTTTTTTTATTTTCTCTTCTTATTATACGTATTACTTTCATTATGTCTACCAATAAAAAGTTTACTGAAGCATGCACACCCAAGGAAGCCTTTTATTATAAATCTACATCCTTCAAAACCACTAACCTAGACAAAAACGCCTTGTTTCCACGAACTGACTCTATTTTTGTATTTCTAAGAAATGTAATATTATATCCCCTGCAGGTCATTATTCTTTGACCTTGAAAACTCTATTTTTAGATTTCTAAGAATTGTAATATGATCATAACGATGATGATCTGGCAATTTCTACTTTTAGTTTTAAATTTTGACCTTGACACGTTCCACAAATTTAAATTTCCCACCAAAAGTTTGACCTTGAAAGAGTTCTAAAAGCTTTCAGTTCTCACCACCAGAGGGCGAGTGACTTTACTCAATTTTTAGATTTCTAAGGATTGTTACCTTGCTTTTACTTTATTGACCTATGATTATTAACCTTGACTCAATTTAGTTGCTTCTTGATTTCTAAGAAATGTACCGCAGGTCAATGATCTTTGACCTTGAAAATTCTATTTTTAGGTTTCTAAGAATATGATGATCCTGCAATTTCTGTTTTTATCTTTACATTTTTCGCTCTAAAAATTTAAATTTCCCGCCAAAAGTTTCACCTTGAAAGAGCATACACTGAAGAGCAGTGATCTTGGATACTCACACATTCTCTCTCTCACTCGCACACTTAACGTTCAATAGAAAATTCTTATACCGTGAGTCAGAACCGGCCCTATATGACTACTGTCAATTTTACCCTGAAGAACTACAAAAATCAGCTCATCCGGATATATTTCTCGTTAAGAAGGTGTTACGGCATAAGGGGAACCAGCTATATGTTCTACGGCTTGGTATGGATAAATCGCATGATTCATGGGTTAATAAAACAGATTTTGTATCTTCTGGTTCAGGTGCCTATCTGTTCCAGACGTTGGCTACCATACTGACTAGTTTAACCTTGTTTACAGCTGCTCGGAACAATTCTGTTGTTGTCATGGAGAACCATGTTCTTAAGTTTTTCAACCAATAAATTCTTCTTCTTCCAACGTTTCTTTTTCCTATTACTTTTCCCTGCAATATACATTGCAGGAGATTGTATCTGTGTTGATTCCTCATGATGTGTCCCAAATATTGAAGTTTTCTTGTTTTTATCGTGTTTAGAATTTCTATTTCTTTGTTCATTCTTCTAAGGATCTCGGTATTAGTTACATGCTCCGTCCATGCAACCCGTAACATCCTTCTGTATAGCCACATCTCATATGCTTCTATCTTTTTTGTTGTAGCCTACGTCATTGTCCACTATTCCACTCCATACAACAGTACTGATAACACGTAGCAGCGTAACATTCTTATTTTTGTATTCATCTTTAGATCTCAGCTTTTAAAGATTGATGACATTTTGATGAACACACTTCTGCTTTTTTCGATCCTGCTCTTAATTTCTTGTGAGTTATAACATTGATCGTTTACAGTGGATCCAAGGTATGTATATTTGCTTACTCTCTTGATTGTCCCCCATTCTAGTCTCAGTTGTTTTGTGATGCTGTTTTTCTTGCTTATAATCATATATTTGGTTTTGTCGGTGTTAATTTCAAGGCCATATCTTTTACTGCTAGTTACTATTCTGTCCATTATTTGTTTTAGGTCTTGCATGTTGTCCGTGAATATTATTGTGTCATCAGCATCATATCTGATGTTATTTAGTCTCTGTCCATTTACCAAAATTCCTTCTTGTGCATTATTTAGGGCTTCTCTGAATATTCGTTCTGCGTAGATATTGAACAGTAGCGGTGACAGAATACATCCCTGTCTCACTCCCCGTAAAATCTCTATTGAGTCGGTTTGGTCTTCTTTAACTCTTACATAGGCTTTCTGGTTCCAATATAGGTTTGTTATTATTCGTATGTCTTTGTCATCTATGCCTATACTTTGTAGAATTTCTCTCATTTTTTCATGATGTACTCTGTCAAATTCTTTTTTATAATCCACAAAGCATGCATGGACATCGCAGTTCATATCCCTGCATCTTTGAAACAAAACCCGTACGCTGAACAATGCTTATCGTGTCCCCACTGCGTCTCTGAATCCAAATTGCGTGGGTGCTATCTGTTCTTCACATTTCTTGTATATTCTTCTATGAATAATCTTTAGAACTATTTTTAACATGTGGCTCATTAGGCTGATTGTTCTGAAGTCTTCGCAATTTTTTGTCTTCCGGTTTCTTTGGAATAGTTATGAACTCTGAGGTAAGCCATTGCTGTGGGATATTACCCGTATTGAATATATGATTAAATATTTCAGTTAACCATTCCATTCCTTCATCGTCCATAAGTTTTAGGAATTCTACTTGCATTTTATCTAGGCCTGGAGCCTTGCCGTTTTTCATCTGTTTTATAGTATACCTCACTTCAGAATTTAAGATGCCTGGACCTGTCTCTATTTTAAATTCTTTTAATGCTTTCTGTTCTGGTCTAGCGTCTTGTTGTTCAATATATGTTTTCCATGTTTTCATGATATCGTTTTTATTGATTACTATTTTTGCGACATTGTTTATAAGTTTATTAGCTGTTTCTTTAATTTTCCTGTGTATGTTAAAACTATCATGTTTCTCTTGAAGAAGTTCTATTTCTTCACATTTTTCTCTGATATCCTTTTCTTTTCTTCTCTTATCTTTTGTGTTATAATTTTCCATATGTTCTTGTATTGTTGTATGTCTTTAGTTTTAACACTTCTTCTTTTTTCCATTACCTCTAGGATTTCATTGGTCATCCAAGATTTTTTCTTGGCTACTTTACTTTTCTTCAGTATTCCTTCTTTGATTTTTTCTACTATTTCGTTTAGCTTAAGGATTTCTTCTTCTACATTTGTAATTTCGGCTGATGCAATAACTCTACCAGCTAGCTCCTTCTCTATTTCTTCATCAACTTTAGTGTTTTTTAGTTTTCTTATGTCACATCTTACATTCATGTTTCTCCTTTTTACTTTCTTCATTCTTATATTAATTTTTCCTACAATAGGGTTGTGGTGTGAGTTAATATCTGCACCAGGGTAGGTTTTTACTG
>JARFJB010000084.1:37500-70000 GCA_036346205.1 Vesta saturnalis | reverse complement strand
GTCATCGAAAAATGTATATCTTCAAAATTTAGGATTCCGGCATAATAGGGATAGGATGATACACGATCACTGTGTAGGGTAGCGGGAAAGAGAGTGGATGCTAGAGACCACTCGAAACAGGCTTCATCATTGTTTTTTACCTTAATGACGCACTTCTTACTTTTTATTTCTAGGGGTAGAGGAACAAAGGACGATGCCCTTATTGGAGTTATGCTGTTCGCGTTCACAGCTAACGAGATAATTTTTGATAGAGCCCAACCACTATCCTGTTTTTCAAACTGAAGCAATCGCTCCATCAAGTAAACTATTACATGATTATTACATAGTTTTTTCAAATTTTTGTTTTCTAGATCAGCGCTTAAAATATTACAATTTTTGGTCGTAATACTAAATTCGCTATACATTAAATTATCATCATCATTATTTAAAGATGGTTTAATGAACTCTGCACAGAATTCTAAATTAACTTTTAAAATATGAGTTATAAATGCTAAACATTTCCCTAATCCTAATTGAAAATAACTTAAAACTATCGCGAAAAAATCTTTTATGCCCTACATTAATTATAGTACCAGTGCTCACCTTGGATTTAAATTCTGTAGTTAAATACCTCTACTCGACTGTACCCTTGCTTCCGAGGGATCCTCCTACAGCCGGTTTTCTCAGCTGTTTGACTAGTATTCTATACTGGTCCAATTTTCCTGAAACGATCGCTAGACGTCTTTTTTCCAATACTCAATGATAAGTCACCAACGCATACCTTGATAGGTTTTAAATTGGCGTCGATGACGTCATGAGTGTTTGTAGAATTGCTCAATCACTTTTACGGAAGAGTTAATTTTTGCAATAAAAGCCATTTCTAAAAATAAATCATTAATATAAATTTAGTATAAATTGTGGACATTATACCTTTAATATCTAGCGAAAAAACGAACTTCAGCAGGAAGTAATTAGATCAACCAACCCTATAATTTATCGATGTAATTATTCTTCAGTTGCAAATATATGGCTTAATTTGAACGGTACTATTAACAGGTATAGCAGCTGAGTACAGCAACGGTGAGCACTGGTTATCATATCAGTTAAATTTAAAAATTCATTTATTTAACTAATTTTTTAAGTAAAATGAATTAAACAAACCTGAATACATCTGCTGAATGTCAGCCATAACAACAACAACAACTTACAGCGAATAAAGCAGCGTATGCAATAGCAACCTAAATACCCCTACTTTATTATTTATAAAATGTAATATTAAAACTCACCTGTTAATATCACGACAACGACTAATTAACAACCATATGTTAGATCACTCTTATATACGTCACGCGCCGTATGTTATGCAGAAATGTACATCTGAATATAAAAATGTTATCTGTTGTAATTGTTTATTGTGTATAGAGTATTAAATTATAAAGAAAAGATTGTCTATAAATTATTAATATAAATTTTGAATAGCGCTGATAATAAATTTTTTAATACGGATATGCCTGTGTTCCTACAGCTCATATACTATCTATTTTCTTCTTGTGCAATAACATTGATGTCAATTACTTTAATACATTGTAATATCTTTTAACATTAGAATGCATAAATTCTTTAAGAGTTTTATTACACGAAATACATATTAATTAGCTTTACTAGTACTTTGAGGAGGATATGCCTATGGTTTCTATATACCAGGCAAAAATCTGCTTCCTTTTTTGTTTATGTATTATTACACATATATAAATCATTCAGGATATTTCTAGATAAACTATACAAATTATTTATTTGTACACACACACACACACACGCACGCACGCACGCACGCACGCACGCACGCACGCACGCACGCACGCACGCACGCACGCACGCACGCACGCACGCACGCACGCACGCACGCACGCACGCACGCACGCACGCACGCACGCACAGCACGCACGCACGCACGCACACGCACGCACGCACGCACGCACGCACGCACGCACGCACGCACGCACGCACGCACGCACCACAGCACGCACGCACACACAGCACCACGACACGCACGCACACGACACACACACACAGACACACGACACGACACACACGACACACGACACACACACACACACAGACACAGACACACAGACACACAGACACACAGACACACAGACACACACACACAGACACACGCACACACACACACAGATACACAGACACATAGACACACAGACACACTGACACACAGACACAGACACACAGACACACAGACACACAGACACACAGACACACAGACACACAGACACACAGACACGACACACAGACACACAGACACACAGACACAGACACAGACACACAGACACAGACACACAGACACACAGACACACACACACACACACACACACACAGACACACACACACACAGACACACAGACACACAGACACACAGACACACAGACACACAGACACACAGACACACAGACACAGACACACAGACACACAGACACACAGACACACAGACACACAGACACACAGACACAACACACAGCAACACACAGACACACAGACACAGACACACAGACACACAGACACAACACAGACACACAGACACACAGACACACAGACACACAGACACACAGACACAGACACACAGACACACAGACACACACAGACACAGACACAGACAACAGACACACAGACACACAGACACACAGACACACAGACACAGACACACAGACACCCGAAAACACAGAACCACACACAACCCGACACACAGACACACAGACACACAGACACACAGACACAAACACACACAGACACACAGACACAGACACACACAACGACACACAGACACACAGACACAGACACACAGACACACAGACACACAGACACACAGACACACAGACACACAGACACACAGATACACAGACACACACAGACACACAGACACAGACACAAGACACACAGACACAGACACACAGACACACAGACACAAAGGCACACAGACACACAGACACAGACACACAGACACACAGACACACAGACACACAGACACACAGGCACACAGATACACAGACACACAGACACACAGACGCAGACACAGGCACAGACATAGACACACACTCAGACACAAACAGACACACAGACACACAGACACACAGACACACAGACACACAGACACACAGACACACAGACACACAGACACACAGACACACAGACACACAGACACACAGACACACAGACACACAGACACACAGACACACAGACACACAGACACACAGACACACAGACACACAGACACACAGACACACAGACACACAGACACACAGACACACAGACACAGACACAGACACACAGACACACAGACACACAGACACACAGACACAACAGACAACAGACACAGACACACAGACACACAGACACACAGACACACAGACACAACACAGACACACAGACACACAAACACACAGACACACAGACACACAGACACACAGACACACAGACCAAGACACACAGACACACAGACGCACAGACACACAGACACACAGACACACAGACACACAGACACACAAGACACTCAGACACACAGACACAGACACAGACACACAGACACACAGACACACAGACACACACACACAGACACACAGACACACAGACACACAGACACACAAACACACAGACACAGACACACAGACACACAGACACACAGACACACAGACACACAGACACACAGACACACAGACACACAGACACACAGACACACAGACACCAGACACACAGACACCAGACACAGACAGACACCAGACACACAGACACGCAGACACAGACCAGACACGCAGACACGCAGACACGCAGACACGCAGACACGCAGACACGCAGACACGCAGACACGCAGACACCAGACACCAGACACGAGACACCAGACACGCAGACACAGACACACACGACACACAGACACACAGACACACAGACACACAGACACACAGACACACAGACACACAGACACACAGACACACAGACACACAGACACACAGACAACACAGACACACAGACACAGACACAGACACACAGACACACAGACACACAGACACACAGACACACAGACACACAGACACACAGACACACAGACACACAAGACACACAGACACACAGACACACAGACACAGACACAGACACAGGCACAGGCACAGGCACAGGCACAGGCAAAGGCACAGGCACATGCACAGACACAGACACAGGCACAGGCACAGGCACAGGCACAGGCAAAGGCACAGGCACATGCACAGGCACAGGCACAGGCACAGGCACAGGCACAGGCACAGGCACAGGCACAGGCACAGGCACAGGCACAGGCACAGGCACAGACACAGACACAGCACAGGCACAGGCACAGACACAGACACAGACACAGACACAGACACAGACACAGACACAGACACAGACACAGACACAGACACAGACACAGACACAGACACAGACACAGACACAGACACAGACACAGACACAGACACAGACACAGACACAGACACAGACACAGACACAGACACAGACACAGACACAGACACAGACACAGACACAGACACAGACACAGACACAGACACAGACACAGACACAGACACAGACACAGACACAGACACAGACACAGACACAGACACAGACACAGACACAGACACAGACACAGACACAGACACAGACACAGACACAGACACAGACACAGACACAGACACAGACACAGACACAGACACAGACACAGACACAGACACAGACACAGACACAGACACAGACACAGGCACAGACACAGACACAGACACAGACACAGACACAGACACAGACACAGACACAGACACAGACACAGACACAGACACAGACACAGACACAGACACAGACACAGACACAGACACAGACACAGACACAGACACAGACACAGACACAGACACAGACACAGACACAGACACAGACACAGACACAGACACAGACACAGACACAGACACAGACACAGACACAGACACAACACACACACACACACACACACACACATATATATATATATATATATATATATATATATATTGAAATTATTCAATGTAAATTTAATGTTCATTTGAAAATGCAAACTCGCTTTTCTATTTTATTACTTTAAAACAAAAATAAAATCTATGTTTTAATTGTAAAATGTCATTATATATTTATGTAGTACATTTGTTATACTTTAAGCAACGCTTTAAGTGAATAAGTAAAAATGTAAATCGTACTATTCGAGCGTAAACTGCTTCCTTGTTACTCCTGATGCTTTCTCACTCTTTCATCGACCTATAATCTCGCGATGGATTTTTATTTGGTTGGTGGGAGAGAACTTGATAGAGTCGGTGCTAGAGAGAAAGTATATAATTTTATTTTTTGTGATGCATTATCACATTTAACAATTATATAATGTTTTAGTATTAAATATTTTAGAATATAATACACCATGTAGTAGATTCAATTTTAGCAAACATTTATTAACAATTAGTTTTAGAGTGCGCGCTAGACGTTGTTTTTATCTTAACTTCTCGAATACGTTCTCTCTCTAACTGCCGCATCTCACTTCAATCGAATGAATGAATGAAAAGTCGTGTATTACATATTTATTATCAAATTCATTATTTTAAAATGTAAAATGCAATTTTTAAACTAGTAAATACAAACTTACATATTATTTTTTTGGAACGTTCTAGTAGACGCTATTTAATTAGTAGAATATATAATGCTAGTTTAAATTATATTGAAATTTTTTCAATGTAAATTTAATGTTTGTTTGAAAATGCAAATCCCCTTTTCTATTTTATTACTTCAAAACACTGTAACTAATATTTTAGTTGTAAAGTGTATATGGTGCACATTAGCAATTATTTTTTATAATGCGCGCCGGATGTGTTCTCTCTTTAACACTGACTATCCTTTCTGCCAAACATGAAAAGCTGTACAGAAT
Source organism: Vesta saturnalis (assembly GCA_036346205.1). NCBI lineage: Eukaryota > Metazoa > Arthropoda > Insecta > Coleoptera > Lampyridae > Vesta > Vesta saturnalis. Next base: position 64,068 of record JARFJB010000084.1, on the reverse strand, counting down.
AAAGATTCATTGTGACATCAGCTTAAATATTTATGTTTATATTACACTCTAAACCGTGATAGCTCACTTGTTTATATGCGTATGAATATATTCATAACTTAACTTACTCGAGAAAACAATTTTTCTAAACTTTATGCTGCAACCGGAAGTTCCTCTTCAACAGCGACAAAGAAGATGTCTACAAGGCCCCACAGATTGCGACATCTCAACAACGCGATGCCGGAAACCAACCCACCAGAAGCCGCAGAAGTCCTCTAAAGAAGCCCTTAGAAGCGGCGACAAACAGCCTCGAATAACATACCGGAAGCCGCAGAAGACATCCAAAGAAGCCATAAACGGAAGGCCCCAGAGGAAGAATTCCACCATGGCCACCACGTCTTTCATTGGCCAGCTAATGGGCCATCCCCTTGTTGAAATCAACAAGGGGCGGGGCCCATCTTCGCATCCCATTGGCTTGACGCCATTGCTCCTTCCGGTAGGAGGAGCCACGCCCTTTTCTCCCATCGGTCCTCCAACCGCAAGCTTCCGGTGGGGGCGGGGCTTAAGTGCTCGCTCACATCGCTGATTGGTGTGACGTCACTTCCTGGTCCAGAAGTCACCTATCTTTACTACTGTTAGGTTTCAACAATTCTCATAACTCTTGGTTATTAAGCAAGGATGTTGTGTAATTGAATCAAGTTACGTCAAAGTGTAAGGGTGCGTTTAGAAGACGAAAGCCCAGACTATACTTTGAAAATCGTTTGGTGTCGTTTCACTTATGGCGTGGAATTCCTTCTCCGGCTTCACTCAAACGTGTAGGATCCTTTTATGAACATCATAATGATACCGTGGAATACTTTTACTGTAAAGTACGCATAAATAAATGGGAACGGTCGAATATTCCTTTAACTAAACACCTTAGTTGGTCATCAGATTCCAGATTTGCTAAATTACTAAGTCGTGTAGTATGTCAGGATATGGAGGTACAAAAGACTTACTGCACTTGTCGTAATTCCAAATGTATTTATATTCATACTGTTTAATGAAGTGATACATGACAGTAATTGTTTATTATTATAAAACAAAACAATTTTGTCTAATTAATCAATACAACAAAAGTTTACAATTATAAACGTTCATGACTTAATAATAATAAAAAAACGGTACATAAAAGTAATAGTTCATTACTATTATGAAAACAGTGTAGACAATTGTTTTAATTAAATAATATACAAACACATTATACATTTTGTCTAATTAATCAACGCAAGCACATTGTATTCTTATAAATGTTTATAATTAAAAAATAAGAAAATTGATTTTAACGGTACATGCATAAGTGATGAATAGCGACTACTGTTGGGTATTTTGTTGATATAAATTAATTAAAGCGTCTAAATTTTGAATTTTTTAATATCTCGATGTCCCTACGCTGAGTTTTAACGGTTCCTGGAATAACATAGCGTTTATCATCAGACGGTGATAATGCTACCCTGTTTTCAATTTATGTGTACACAGTGTGCAAGTAGGATCGAAAACCTCTCATTTTCGGGGTCACCGAAGTACTCATATTTTTTTTGACCTACTACCAATATGTTACGGAGTATGCCGTGAATATTGCCAAGCGGAAAATTAATGAAATCTGTCTAAATGCCACTTCATGTCATACAAATTTTCTGTAAAAATTTCTGATACTAACGAATCTGTATCTGTGTACAAAACAGCAACATTGTTTCCATATTTAGGTTTTGAAAAGTCGTAAAAAAACTCGCACATAACAGCTCTTGAAAGGTCTAATAAGAAAAACCCCACATAAATAGGTTTATTGTAAGCCACAGAAACTATTGACATTTCTATGGCTACCAAATTTTCAGAAAAAATTTACAAGTTTTAAAGTTTGGTTGGGATATGTACCCTTCTGCTTCAAGTACTATTTTGTCTACGTTCTCCATTGCCTTACTAAATACACTATTGTTCACAATTTAACGTTACGACTCGTTTTTAAATCTAGGTGCATTCTTAATCAACAACTTTGTGTAAATTTAATTTCTTGATGTATTTTCTGTAAAATTAAACCGTGCCTTGAACATTGTTTTAATACACCATAATGCCTTAGGGTATAATTTTAAATTCTTAATTTATAATGCCGTCATTGAAACAAATGTTTTTGGGGAAGGTATTGTCTTAACGAATGTGCATATAAATTAACAGCATCAAAGTAGACTATGTAGGAACTGGGTTTGGAAGGGGCGTAGATTTCCTTTTGGTAGAAGTACTTACTCCAGCAAGAATACCTCTTTTAAGAAAATGAAGCACATCGATATTCGTTAATAATTCCAATTCAGAATTTGTGTTTTTCAAAATACAAATAGTGTCCTAACTTAGAGCAGGAGCGGTAAAATATTGTGCTGGGTCTAATTTGTGATTACGTTGACATTCACGTCTATAGTTTTCAAAAATATCTGACAAAAGGAGAACATCCGTTTTTGCAAAAAATATCCGAATAGTCATCTAATGCATTGCATTAAAAAAAATCCCATATCCCCTGGGTACGTTCATACTCGTGGTCTGTAATGTGTTTTTCGTAAAGCTTGTCAAAAAATTCTCTTTTTGCAGGTAATTTTGAAACTTTAAGCTGACCTATAAATTCCACAAACTAGTACGGAAGCACACCTTTTTGATGAATTAATTCAAATTCCCTACCTACACGAAACATTTTTTGTATTTAAGTACATTGGTTTGAATTTAAGTTATTTGCAAGAGCATCTAACGAGCAACTTAAAAATCGGCAACTATCTACAATTCGTAATTTAAAAACTACATTTGGTGGTTTTTTATGACAATTTTTTAATCAACCACTATATGTTTAGTGAAAGAAACGTACATTTCCTTATTTGTCGCTATGACGTAAATGTTTTCGTGTTCTACACCTGAAGAATAGGGAAATAGGTGACTATCATAACTTGGAACTATGAAAAAAGATTGGAACAAAACTTGGAATTTGGTATTGTAAATTACAAATTGAACGTGCTGCTCCGTTGTATAAAGCCGTCAAATAGCGGTAGTCGTGCACCTTTGTATGATTTATATTTTCAACAATGCAAACATTCAACAATGGGTTGAAAAGTTATAGTCTTGTATCTCATTCATTGTCAAAACATACATATATGCTTATGATATATATTTCTTATGTCGTTTTCCAACGCATTGATGAGGACTTTTGCACGAGAAATTTGAACACTTAATATAATATGCAAATGAATAAGGTTCATGCCCAACCGTCTGCATAAAAAATTTAAAAAGAGGATTTGGTTCAGTTCCATGCATGGGGTTTTAATAAAAACACAGATCTGGCAAAGGTGACTGTTTTTTTCTTTTTTCGGGAACTATTGCAATATTCTGTGAACTGTCTATTTTACCGTCAGTTTTACTATCTACGAACTTACTCATAAATTAATGATTTAGTTTTAAAAATGTAAATCTTTCATAAATTAGTGTTTATGGATTATCGATAATTGAAGATTAATGTTAGAGGACATCTAATTTTTTTCAATTAACAGAAAATAAGTCAATAGTAGATCTTTTTTAGAAAATGATTGTATAATTAAGGTATTTACTTGTTCACCATACATAAAAAGAATAAAAAAAAATAATTACGTAACTTCGTAACTTCATTTATTAGTTCTCTTTAATGTTATGTCAGTTATGTGCATTTAATGAAATGAGTTTCCTGTACGCGGTTAATAAACTAATTTCTTCTAAAGACATATGCATTCCCAATTATACAATAACAGTCACGACGGAGATAAAATTCGCGCTATATAACCTACACCAAAAGGTCAAAAGTGCAGGTCGGAGTTTGGAAACCCATTCTTCACCTACTAATACAACTGTTGTGTTGTTTATTAAGATTACATTTGCTATTAAAGTACAACCTTCTCGTTTTTGTTTTATTTTAGTTATTTAAACTAAAATGGGTTGCGCCTGACTAGCTGAACTGGTTATAGTTATGGATACATCTCTGCCTCTCTTAGGATCTGATTAAGTAAAGAACTTTCAATCTGCTATAAGCATCGTAAGTAATGTACTGAGCTAGCCCGTGGTGCAAACTTACCTTCTTGTTATATAGTTGTTATATGTTATATGTTATAGTTGAATTTTTATTAGTTGTAACCATTTGATACGCACTGATATTCTTGATGTTTCAATTGGTGTTTAGATCTCGGCACACAAATAAAGACTGCGATGTTTCGCACTCGCATTTATTTAAAAAAAGATGCGTATTTTAATACTACCTTTAAGCCATTTTTTCTTCCTAGTAAACTAAAGTAAATAGTTGGAAACACTATATTTGTAGTTGACGGTTTATACTAATTATAAGCTGAAGCTCTTCCTGGTATCCATCTTTTACACCATAACTGGGCTCCTTGAGGTTCCAGATAGCTGTTACTCAATTCTTCTTTATTTAATCCCAAATCTTCCTTTACAAGTAACGTCTTCTTTCTTATTTTCCTAGTTCTAATTAAAGATTTCCTTGAAACATGTATTTGAACTGTATGTCTAGTTTTAGTGGGTTTAGTAGTTTTCGTCTAGTATAATTTGCACTTTATATTATTATGGCACTTTTTATAGATATGTAGCCTTCCTTCTAAAGAAAATGGTGTGTCTACCACGTTAGCGTAGTAGGAGTTTTAATACTGTATGAAGTATTCGGGAGACGAAAAGCGGAAGATTCGTATAATAGGGCTTTTATTATGAGATTAATTATTTATTTGCGTTTAAATCCTGGTTTTATTTGTGGTTACTGGGATATTTATTTTAACGTGATTTTCTTTACGGAAAAAGGACTTGTTATGGAATAGTCTACCTGTATTTTTTCCGAGTTGGTTTACATATGTGTTTTACACGTGGCGGCGGGATAATAGGTTGATTAATCAAACGGGAATATACCGTTTGGTTAATCAGAAGGATGCTAGAATGAATTGGCGTTACACCTTTTAGAGAAGCAAGGTAGGAGAATATCTGCACATGCAATTAACCTTGCGGACATTTCCACAGGAAGTCTCGATACTTTACAGGCGACAACCTAAAAGCAAAAAGTAGGAGATATTTGTTTTACGCTGGGAATACATAAAACATAACATAACATAACATTCACGTCATTCCCTTACCGGGTAGGTAAAACAATCGCTGCCTCTTATTTATTTTTCATTTTCAAAAGATTCATACATTTTAGAAGTCACCCCTGAACGGGTCGGCAGGTAGAAATAACGGTTTCTGCTCCAATTAGGTCGTAAGCAGAAGGAATAGATAGGAGGTTGAAAGTAAAGTGCAGTAGTCATAACTTTAATTGTTTTTGTTAGTTTGCTGATGCTTATGCTAGTGAAATAATTTAAAGTAACTTAGCTTAACTTATGTTAGTATTTTATTTATTAGTAGCTTATCCTAATGGTTTTTAGTGTATTGATCCTAGTTAATCTTCTGTTGTTGGTGTTGCGTTGATTTTTTGTTATTGTATTGTATTACAGTCACGAGTTTTGTTTTTATTTTCAATAGCTTATATTATTTAGGTTAATCCTATGTGTACTAGTGTGTGGTTAATCTAATCTCGTCTGCCGGGTATCCTTAGGGAGGTCGTCAAGGTGTTTTATTAGGGTAGCGGGCTGGTGTTTGGATTTGAGTTTCGGCTTTTTGAAGGGAATGGAGGAAATCTTAAAAGTAGCCTGTGTATGCGTCTAAGTATGCGGCGTTCACAGGAGGTGATGGAGGAGGGGTGATTAGGAATTTATTTGTGTACATGGGTGCTCGGAAATCCATAACAGGGAGTTTTGTAGGTATGTTGTGTTGTTTTGGTGGGCGACCTCTGATTCGACCCCGGATGGCACCCAGTAGGTTTGTTCGGTTTCGTATTTTATCTATATTCTGTGTAAGTCGGGGAGCCGGTAACGGTTTGGTGACAAAAATTCCTAAGTAAGTGGCTTCCTGGTGGAGCGTGAGTCTTCCATTTTTAAGGGTTAAAGAAATCGGTCAGATTGTGAAATCTGCATACTGCGCAACGGCTACTCCGGGTTGTCTTACATTGGGAATGTCGAGAGCGAAGATGCTGTAAATTATTGGGGTTAAACCCGAAACTTTGCGTCACGCCTGCTGTGAGTTGAAATGGATCAGAAAATGCGTTGCCTACTTTGACTCGAACTGACCAAAGTTTGGAGAAGTGATCAGATATGTGTTGTTTACAAATTTTCTCAAGAAGACCGGCGTACCAGAAACTGTCAAATTCTTGCTTAATATGCAGCAAAGTTGGATTGCTTATCATTGAATACTCTGGTGGTCTCTGTAAGCAGCTTCAGCATGGGATCGTGACACGTTCGGTTAGGACGGAAGCCGAATTGGCTGTTAGGAAGAAGTTCGTTAAATTCTATGTGGTCTCTAAGCCACCTAACTAAAACTATTCAAAACATTTTCCTAGACGGCTTAAGAGGGAGATGGGTGTGGTAGGGTCGGAGTGAGGTTTGGATGTCATAAAGGTGAAAGCCGATTTCCAGCCCGTCTGGAAGTGGGATAGCGTCATACATTTGTTGTAACTGTCGATGGGTAATCTTAGGGCTGGGTCGGGCAAGTGTCGTAAGATTTTGTGGTTAAGGCCGTCTTGACCTGTGACGGAATCACAATTTCACGTTGCACTTACACGTATATAGATAGTGGAGGTGGTACTTCGGTGGGCATTCTTGCGACGAAATCTACATATGATTTTTTACGACGATCGAAGGGGAAAAATTAATTATTGTTGATGAACATGTAGTTTTAAGCAAAACAAGAGTAAATTACAATAATTTAAAGAAGAAGAATTGTACTTATCTAAATATATATATATATATATATATATATATATATATATATATATATATATATATATATATATATTAAATATGCTACTGTAGATTAGTACGGTGTAAAGTTTCATAGATACAGTGGATGAATATTGCTGTATGGCCCGAAAATATCAATTTGGTATAAGGGGAACTTTTTTCTCACATTTATCGTATGAAAATATAAAATTGCTTAGCTTGTGCAAACGTTTCTACCACACGCGCATCAAAGGAACTTTTTTTAATTTGTAAGGAAAAAAATTGAATGAAATGGATAACTTTTCGTAGTTTGAGTTTTATTAGTCATTTGGTGTGTGCCCAATTGAAACTCGTATTTAATCATGATGGCTGTGACAAATTTGTAACAATGCAAATAACGTTTTTAAACATGCGACCTTTGCATCAATAAGATAAGTTGTGGGGGTTTCATTGTCGATACTAGTAATAATTTGACTGGAATGGTGGTATTGAACACTCTTCTAAGTTGGACCACCGTACTTACACACAAGCTTTGACAGTATCCTTGCTGACTGTAGTAACATCACGTTCTTTAAATACAAGTGTGTACAGGGTAAGATTAAACAAGCAACTAGGCAATATGCCAAATAGTTCAGAAAACCTTATGCACGAGGTCATTATGATACATGACGGTGATCTGTCACTGAAAACTAGTATGGCAGAAGTTACGGGTTTTTAAAAAACCTTCCTTTGAGTTCGATTTCATCGCCTTTTGATTTCAGCGTTTTTAAACTACTAACAATGGCGTTTTGAATCACATGTAGAAGTACATAACTTTGTGTCAACATTCTTTAATTTTTAGCAAAGGGGACTTTATTAGCAGAGTATCTGAAGGTTAGGATAGGTGACTTAATATTTACGACCATTTTATATAATTATATGTTTTAGGAACCAAAAATGTGTTTGAATTGAAGCTATCCCGTAATTACTAATAGAGAAAATTAGTTAAGGTTATCTATCTGCATTGGATTTTTAATGATTTGCCTGTGGAAATTGGATTAAGTTGTGCACTTTACAAATTACAAATTATAGGTAGCTAAATTATGATTAGACTAATAGTGATAAAAAGTCAGATTCAATAATTACTAATAACATTAACCGACTGACGCTGGAGAAGTCTTATTTTTTACGAAAGTATGGTTAACAATTAAGCTTGCATTATTACTGTATTAGAGATACCCCAAGAAGAACCTTTGAGTAACAATATTTTGATTTATACCAGTTATTAGATTTTACTTATGACACCACCCAGTCGTCAATACAAATGTCTGCGTAATACTATCTGATGGATAGTTTTTAAGGATGTTTCAATTTTAGACAGCTTTTAATCGTTTTGTATTACCAAATGATAACGACATAAGGCTGGCCACATCAGACTCTTTAAGTAAGTATTATTATTATAGTCCATCATTGTTTGACCATTGATAATGAGTTTCTATTTAGCATTTTTAAAAGGGTAATTATTCAGTAAACCATTTAGTGGTCTAAAAACTTACGGTGTGTTTAAGACATTAAATTTTTGATTAAATTTGATACTTGCTTGTAGACTCCAAAATACACCGATCTTGGCAGAATAACATAAACAAAATTAAACAATAAACAGAAGTATAGTAAATGAAAATAATAAAAATGAGAGGAATGGTTTATAACTTTATAATTTTTCACCAGCAGTGACTTTCCCTTCGATTTATTCTTAGATGAAACGGAGTAGTCTTGGACGTCCTACGATACTGTATCAGATAAAGACGATACATATACTTCCATAAGCTTGTCAAATTATCAACAATTCAATCTACCAAAAGTATGAGATTTGTGTGTTGAATTGATGTCCTCGAAGGTCTTGCTATTCTCAGACTTTTAAAAGTTTCTTTAAAGTTTAATTTTAATTTTAAATGATTCGTATAAAATTATACTGTAAAGACTAAAACTAAAATTAAATCAACACCAGTTACAAACAAGTATAAAGAAAAAGATATAGTCAAAGTGTGATTAATTACTTGTGCTAGAGTCTACTTGTCAGTTTATTCTACATTAACAATTTTACAGTTAGGGATGAACTTTCCGTAGTAACTCTTTATTATAGAAAGACACAAACGTAAGAGCAACCTAAATTATGTTGGTTTATTCTGTAATACAACACTGACTAATTCAAAGATTAGGAACCTCTAAATATTTATTTCCACACGTAAAGAGTACTATTGATAACCAGTTCAGATGTAATATAAACGGCAACTAAACTTACATAATAGTACGGAATTTAATTTTTATAACTTAAATTGAAATTTAATGCTTTTCCTGTGTAGTCTGATTGCGTGAATCCAATCATCAACGTTTTCAGTTGCTTTGGGAATTTCAGCACATTCGTTTGCCCTGACTTTGTTAACTTTAACAATCGCATTACTTCGTTCATTAGTTTGACAAGCTAAAGTAGAAACAGACGGGAAGTAGATCAATTCCTTGAACAGGCTTTTTGACCATCTATAAGTTTATATTAGCAAACGAAAGCCCTTTATTTTTCATAATCATTTTATGCATTTCTTTGTTTCCCAAATAAATATACGAAAACGTTAAAACTATAAAGTATGTCTGGCCCAAGGTAGCATATATATATATATATATATATATATATATATATATATATATATATATATATATATATATATATATATATATATATATGAAGTGCCCATTATATACATTTGCTTTTATGTAATCGAAATGTCGAAAATATCGTACATCTCCATCTACATTTTTATTTACATTGCAGTGAAGAAGTAATCAGTTTACGTTACGTTGATGATACCCTACTTTCGTGCAATTCTTATCTACTCTACTGTAAAAAAACGAATACCTTCTCTAGTTTGTACATAATTTGTTGTTTTGTAGTAACTTCGGGTACAGGAAAATGTGGTATAGTTAGATGTCGGAAGTGAGAACCGTAATTACGATATTTTTGTGCAAATTACGCTTACTAGGTTAACAATGCTCATGCAGGTTCATATTTTGACTAAGATTTGGTTCCTAATTAAATGGTTTATTTCTTAGCTTAGATATGACCAGGTTCAGAACTCGGTTTAAATTGAGGGGGTCGCTTTCACACTAAAATACGGAGTTTTTATCTCCAATGAGTGCGATTCCACTAAAGAGGTGGACTCATATTTTCATTGAGGGTGTGTTTCACAGCTAAAGAGGTTCTTATCTCGAATAAGTGTGACTCCATTAAAAAGGTTTGGTTCATACCTTGGTTAAGGGCTCGGTTTTCAGCTAAGCGGTGCTTTTTCCGGGTAAGTGCAACTCAGATGAAAAGGTCATACCTTGGCTAAGGTGAGGGTTTTATCGTGAAAAAAATTTACAGAAACAGTGGACATAGTCTAAACGTGAGATATCAATACATTAATCACGAGTAACAGCAAGGAAGGGGTCTAAATTCCAGATAACATAAACCTTGATATATTTTATTCTCTAATAGAAGTACGAATATGATCTGAAAATAGAATGCTACAAGATATAACAATACCAAATTCCTAAAAATAGGAGCAAACCATATATCACGCCATACAGTACATATCAAGTTAATCATCTAAAACATGAATTGCTAGCTGTAACCTGGTGGATAAAAAATAGGTTGTCACAAAGTTGTCTAAGAATTCTCGGAAATGCAAGACTCATTGATATCCTTAATGTCATTGTCATTCTTCTAACGTAGAAACAAACCCATGACCAATCGATCCTTTCAAGGCCATTGTCTTAGCTAAAAAACATCTTAGCTAAGAAACAATCTCAGTATCCATGACTCATTGATCTCATAAGGCATTCCAAGGTCAGATATTGCTAATAAAAGGTTAGTATAGTTTTAAATAGTGATTGGGTGTGGCGAGAGTGTTATACTCCTACATTCTTACGTGAAATTTGCACTGGATGCACTTCCAAACAACCCGATCTGCTATGTATTCCATTAATACAAACTTTACGCAATAAATATGCAGGTACAACGATGGGGCACAAAAAGTCAGATTGCATGATGAAAGCTAAATTTTCATGTAACTTTCATATATCGAAAACATTCCAGTAGCGTAGATTCTAGAATTGTTTGACACTTCAACGACGCAAATTTGAATGCCACTGACATTTTCTCAAATTTTTGTATTAATAGATGTTTTGAAGTATTGTCTTGAAAAAAGGCACTCTTATTCTGAGCTCTAGACTGCACCGATTTCGAGCTGCGAACGTTTCAAGATTTGATTTTCATACCAAAGAGGTGCTTTCAAAAATGGCGGGAATTTTATTGAAAAAATTAAAGAAAACGATGAAAAAACATGCGTGTCAAATCGCGCGGAACCGTTTTTTCCGAAATCGGCGAGGTTTAGAGTTTCAGAATACGAGTACCATTGTTCAAGGAAACAAAGCTCGCAAGTTAATCTACAAATTTGAACATGATAACATGGTACATAGATGCTCTATTTGTATACTGTCTACTTATGTATTGTCTTAATTACAGATCGAAACGTTCCTTTTATCTTTATTTTCCATTTACAGAAGATGCACATGCACTTATCTTAGATCACTTTACGTTGGCAATTTTTTTAGTAATAATAACCTTTATTTACGGAACAGCCACTATTATACATAATGTATAACAACATATAGATATAAATAACTATAAACGATATATAAGTTGAAATTAAAAAAATATCGCAGTATAACTTAAAACACCTTAGAAACTGTAAAGCGGTAAAGTGTACTCTACACAGCACTTAATCTATTCCTTAATTATTTTTCTGATCGCAGACGTTTTAAAAGAATCCAATGATCCAACAACCACCATACCTCATCATACGAAGCAAACTATCATTACAAGCAAAGTTTGATTTAGTCCATTCTGTATAAAAAGTATATACAGATCTGGTACTACGAGCATTGCAGAAAAATGTTATTTGTTCCAATAAACTTGGACAATCAATCAAACTATTTACTAATTTATAAAAAAAGCATAGATCATGTACCTTCCTTCTCGATTCTAGTGATAGCATATTCAATTGTTGTCGTATTACAGCATATTCATCTGGTAAGTGTCGCATTCCGCACTTAAACTCTGGCGGTCTTAAACATTTATTTTGAATTTTTTCAATTTTGTCAATATCTACTTTATAGAATGGCGACCAAATGACTGACGCATATTCCAATATACCTCATACAAATGAACAAAACAAAGCTCGTAAATATCATTGGTTCAAGTCTTTCGAAACATACTAAATAAAACCACATATTCTGCGTCCCTTATCAGATATTAAATTCACGTGGTGCTTAAAATTCAGTTTTTTATCAAAATAGACTCCTAAATCCTTAACTTAGTAACTCTATTTAAGACTGCGTTATTGATTTTGTAATTGTAATGATCCTAAAAACCTTACAATTAATTCTAACCTATCCTAGTAAATCATTTCCCATCAACACTTACTTCCTATTTCCTTCCGCAACTGGATGTAGCCTTGTTGCCCACCCCTTTCCCTTTGCACGCCAGTTCCCCTATAAATAATCTAGTTCCCATTCACTTATATACCTATTCTCTCACCAGCTTTCCTTATTCTTAAGAAAAGAATCCTAAGAATTACCTGCTTTCACGAATTAACCTCAAACCCGCCCGATATACTCTTTACTTTAAAATATACAGAGTATCCTAGTGTTTATTAATTTGTCTGTCTTAATTACATCACCAGCAACCAGAAAAAACTATTTGTATATCTTCTCGGCGTCCGCCCCTCGAGGTGCTGTAAATAGCTATTCAGAGACACTGATTCAATACCTGAGGTTAACGCTTCAAGAAGTGAAGTCATTTCACGAAAACGCTTTTCCCTTCCTAAATTGCTGCACAAGATGTAATTTGAATCATATTCATGCGGAGTACGTGCCTCGAAGGATGTGTAAACATTACTAATAGCATTATTTGGTTAACGGTGGTTTCGACCTATAACTGTATCCTCTCCCAGCAAATATTTACTAACGTTCCTCTTATTCACATTCGGAGAGTGTACCATCGAAGGGTGTACAGAAGGGTAGCCAGTATAATTGTTTACACAACGGTGGTACGCCTCCGAGGGCTAAATAAATATATGACTAATAATTAATGCTATCTACTATTAAAGATTTTAAGCCACCACCAACACCTTACAAGCCTACAACTTACCCTTTATATCGCCCCATTTCCACCATCCAGTAAACCACCAGAACGCCTACCAGACTTCCAGATACCTGGTATTTAAACTCATTAAATTCTACCTAATTTTCATGTACCATAATAGGGCACACTTTGGTTTAATCAATGCATTTTATTTCATTTACTCCGCTTACTAATTCTTTTAATTGTCCAGCATAATTAATTACAACCTACCTTCATTTAAATACGTTAATCCCACAGTAAACCACTACATTTTATTTCACCTAACAGTAATGTGTAATTAGATTACACTACCTTAAGTTCCAAACACTGCACTTTCATTTATATGAATTCCATTTTATATTAAATGTTGTTTATATTGTATTCTCTATTACGCCATCCCACATTTTTATTTTACTCCTTAACATTAAAAAAATTCATTTAAAACCACAATTGTTTCACCAAAAACATCTGGTTACATATAAAATTCTTTATACATTGTTATTTTACAATGTCACGAAATAACCTGCGTTTCGATAACATATGCTGTACACTTAATTCTAATCATTCATACCACCTGATACATGATAATTTCTACTACCCCGATTTTTTAATTTCACAATTAATAATTAGATAGCAATATTAAAAATAACAGTTATTTACCTGACTCATTGTTTCTCAGAGGTTTCCAATCCCTAGACACCAAGACTGACTCCACAGCTCGATCACCCTTTAACTACAAATGAAACAACGGTAGTCTTAAGTTAATTACTAAATTACGTGACCTACCTTTACCTGTTGCAGCAAGCGAATCTGACCGGCGCCTCCAGACTTCATAGGCGAAGCGTGAGCTCGAAGCAGTGTCCCGGGAAAATCAAAAGGATAAACCAGCCCCCGAAGAAAAGTACTCCCAGCAGAATACTATTAAGTTGCTTTAACAAGATCATTTTTGTTTTATTATTATCATTATTATATGCTTGTTTCCTTTTTATATTATTTTCAATAAATTAGTTACAACATTGTGCAAATTTTATCTGCTGGTAGGTAACATAATTCCCACCAACGTAGTGAGAATAGAGATCCCTCTGAAGATTAAAACGGCAAAAATAACAAAATTATTTGTACCTCGAAAGGGTATTATATAATCGTACTCTCTATAACTTTTGGATGTTTCAAAAGTAATAACACAACATTTATCTACGTTTAAATACACTTTGTTACGATAATCTATTTAAATCTTGCTGAATACACGCATCCTGATAACTTCCGATAACTCTAAATATCTTGAGACCATCAGCAAATATAAGAACTTCAGAATCGAGGAAAGGCCAGTACTAAACAGAAGAAACAGTATTGGACCACAATGTTACCCTTGTGGTAGACCGGAAGTTACTTGTTTTTGGGGAGAAAGGTAATGCTTTAACTTTACACTTTGAGTACGACCAAGTAGGAACGACGCCAACCACTTTACAACTTCATCGCTAAAATCGAATAGCTTCAACTTTCTGAATAACAATTTTGCTCATGTGCAAACGATTGCGGGTAGGACATTTCTCCTTTTTAACTAGCACCTGTTGCCTACTATCTAATTGCTGTTTGTTTATCTATGACGTCATATACGTGAATATATCTTTATCCGAGCGGTTATAACTTCCAAGTTGCATAGTCCTGGGTCATACACTTCTGAGACCTTTTAGATAACCTGTTTGCCAAGAATTCGTTCTATTTTGGCATATTGACTTTGTTTCTTAGCTAAGAGGTCGATGAGTTGGCTAGGACAATGCTCTTGAATGAGTCGTCAATATGTTTCTTGGATAGGGCCTTGAAGGAATTGCGCATGTGTTTTGTGTCTTGACTAGTGAGTTTTCCTGCGATATGAACCAGCCTTTTAGCTGAGAAACATCCTCACCTTAGACAATCTCAACCTTTTTAGCGGAAACACAGCAGAATTCTGAAAAACACAACATCAAAGCGGTATTTAAGACGCATGAAAAGATCGGAACAATATTTCCCAATGCGAAAACCAAAATCGACCTAGAAAATCAAGGAATATACGAGGCTCCATGTGGAGACTGTGACCGAACGTACATAGGTCGAGCAAACAGATGAATCGGTGCTAAACGAGATGGATGGAACCAGTAGAACAACTCACCAAGAACTAGGAGAAACTGTAAAAAACGAAAAACGCTCAAATAGCCTGTATACCCGACACGACGCGCAGAGATGTGCTAATACATGAAAATTGGTATTAAGCAAGAACCGTCCACCAACAACACAAAATAGACCTCTTATGGAATCCACAGAAAAACCAACAGAAAGGAAAAAATACAGTAAGACTGCGAAAGTAGAGAAAGTAAAAGGGAGCGAATGTATAATTAGCAAAGAAACTGACATCAGACCTCAGTTCAATTCGAATAGCGCAAAGCAGAACAAGATCATTATCAAGCTGAAGATGACAAATGAGAGTGTACCGAAACATCACCAAATCAAGGTTCTTACATGAACACTATCAATGCACGAGATCATGGGACCAAAAGAAATGGACACACATCTCTCAGAAAATTTTGTTTTTTGTTTTTGGTACCTTATGTTTATGCTATGCTGGTGATTTTGATTTTACAGTAAAGGGCTTATACCAAATTTTTTTACAAAATGTACCAAACTGCTAGTATGATGTCTAAAATTAGTTAGAATTCACAACAATCGTAATTAAAACACTGTATGTTGTAATGTAGAATATAAGGCATTAAAAAATTGGCGGTAACAAATATTTGACTTTAATATAGCTTCAATCAGGGAAGAGTGAAACCAAAGCGATAATAATAATTCTTATTACATTACAGTAAGATTATTATATACTCTTTGGTAAAACAGAATTATGATAAGAATAACGGTCATAGTGACAATCTTAAAGTATGGACATATATTTTGTATTTTAAAACCGATTTTTGGTCTAACTTAGCTAGATATTTATTCATTTGATTTTCAACAGATTTTCTTAGTAAAAATTATTTTTTATTACATTTGAATTTAAATTTAAATTTAAATTTAAATTTAAATTTAAATTTAAATTTAAATTTAAATTTCCTAATATATTTGTATAGATAGAGTGTGTGTGTTAATTTTTAATTTTATTTATTGTATTGGTAGACGATTAGAGAATATCGACAGATATTTAGCATATCCTTATTTTTTTTACTGATTATGCATGGTAATAGGGAGAAGGAAATATTTGTGTAGCATTAGAATTGAAGGACAAGTAGCGGAACAGGTTAATCAATTCAAGTACTCAGGAGTCATCTTAATAGAGGACCTTCACTACAGAAATAATGGTCAGAGTAGCATTGGCAAAGGAAGCATTTAATAAGAAAAGAAGGCTTTCATGTGGACCGTTACAAAAGAACTTCAGAAAAAGACTTGCTAGATGCTATATCTGGTGTAAGGAATTACATGGGAAGGTCGGATAAGAAATGAAGAAGTGTTAAGAAGAATAGAAGGAAGCAGAAATATGATAAGAGTAATAGAAAATAGAAAAAGGAACTGGATTCGACATAACATCAGAAGAGATTGTTTGCTGACACATGCATTAGAGGGAATGGTAATGGGTAATAGAGGAAGAGGAAAAAGGAGGCATCAGATGATAGATAACATCAAGCAAGCGGTAACTAAGAGGGAATGAAGAGATTGGCAATGGATCGGGAGAAATGAAGAGAGACCATGGCAGCCAGGAGAGGACCTGCCTCAGAGCAGAACGACACCTGATGATGATGTATCCTATTTTATTTATTTTACCTTAAAACACGGATTTATGTAAAGTACGATTTATTTATTATGATTTCATTGAAAAGAGTAATTGTGTTATCATTAGTTACATTAGTTACAAGTTACAACTAGATTATTTTATTTCAGCGCGAGACGGCGACCTCTGTAAAATATGGTTTATTGATTTTCAAAGATTTTAAATTCACTGGAAACATTGATTGTGTCGCCGTCAGCTACATCTTAATCGAGTTATTTTTTATCAGTACGACCAACACAAACAGTTTTAATTAATTATTTTAGACCTATATAGGATTATAGAAAGGTTATTGGTTGAAAAATAATTAATGGTGTATCTATAATAATGAACGTACTATAGAATTAACTATTGCATTTGTTTAAGGTGCAATACACAGCGTCAATTAAGTATTTATTGTAAAAGAATGAGATTGTAAAACATTATATTATGTATCTTCAATGAACCTACTTTTAAGTCTGTAAGATTTAGTCGGACCGTTGAATTGTACTTATGTATGAAATAGTTCAATCAAATTTTCAAAGCAGTTATGAAAGCGATGGTAATCTAGTTATTACTTAAGGACATAATTTAGTGTATTATAGCAATTTCTCAGTTTTTTTGTATCTGTATAATGATTATTATTATTATTAAAGGCTGAACATTCCTGTAGCAGCTGAATCCGCTTATTTGGAGGCTCTACTGACTAGTTATGTGTTGGTGGTGCGTCACTACACTTCACTGCAATATTTTCCTTCATAAGTTTTTGTATATTGTTGCTTTTTCTACAATGTTTCTCCACTCCTTTCTATCCTTCATTTTCTTCCTCCATTCTATTATTCTCATTTGCTTTATGTCTTCCCTTTGGTCGTAACTGTGGTTTCCAATTCATGACCTTTTTGGCTATTGCTTCCGCTCTTATTCTATTTACGTGGCCATACTGTCGCCGATAGTCCGTCTCCTTGACGTACTCCCCTATGTATTTCTATTTCATCCTGTCATTCCTTCGTGTGTTAACACTGTTGCTTTTGATCCTTGTATTGTCATATTTATCATTCTTATTAATTGATCGCGTTTCTTAAGATCGATTCTCTAACCATATCGAAAGCCTGTTTATATTCTATGAAGACTCTCTCCAAATCAATATCTTCTTCATAACATTTCTTCAGAATCTGCTTCACTCTGTGGATCGCATCTATGGTTGATCTCCATCTCCTGAATCCGCTCAGATAGTCCCCCATATTTTTTATGTATTTTTAGCCTTTTTAGTATCAACGATGTTAATGTCTTATACGTTATATTGAGCAAGGTTATCCTTCTGTGCTTTTTGCAATCCATTAGATTTCCTTTCTTTGGGATAGGTACTATTATCCCGTTCTTCCATTTTTCGGGCATCGTTTCTTTTCTCCATATCTCTTATTGGT
This sequence comes from Vesta saturnalis, assembly GCA_036346205.1. Taxonomy (NCBI): domain Eukaryota; kingdom Metazoa; phylum Arthropoda; class Insecta; order Coleoptera; family Lampyridae; genus Vesta; species Vesta saturnalis. Next base: position 45,849 of record JARFJB010000084.1, on the reverse strand, counting down.
CTGCTTTCTTTATCATTGCGTCTATTTCGTGCTCTAATATCTCTACCTCGACTTTTTCAGCTATTTCTTTCCTAAATATTTTTTTTACTTTAATTAGGTCTTCATTATCTTCTTCCGGTATTCCAAATATGATCACATTCCTTTTCCTTACTCCGTTTTCTGGTCTTTGAATTCTTACATCCTGTTGTATAATTGTTTCTTCTAGCTTTATTATTTTATTTTTTTGTGCTGGAGGCTTACCTTTGTATCATCCATTTTCGCATCCATTAATATTAACTTTTCCATTATATCCTTCAGCGGCACTTCCTTCTCTTCTACCATATTGAATGTAGACACTTTTTTTTTACTGTTTTTAAGATCAAATTTACATAAAGTTTTGGAAATTTTAAATACGGTCCTGTACAATATTTATATCTTAAAATATGTTCTTTTGTTATCTGTTTTTGCACTTTCTACAACTTGACAATGTCGCTCGCTTATCATTTCATTTGGTCTTTTAAAGTCTTTTCTTTCTTAAATCTGATCCTACCTTTTTTTTGTGTGCGGTTATCAAACTCTTTTTACTTTATTCGTCTACCAATTATGACACTTTAATTATTTGGTCTCTATTACATCTGTTTTAGATTTTGATTAACAGAATTTCACTTCACCTTACCTTCTTGCCAGCCAGGACTAGACCGTACTATTTTCTTTGATGCACAAAGCTTATATACGGTTAAAAAAACGACATTTCCTAGCAAATCGGCACACTACAAACAGTTATGCTACGTTTGCAGTTACAAATGACAAGATTGCTTATCTATACTATAAATTTAAAGAAATTGCCTATAAAAAAGCATGGTCAAGGTTAAGAGATTGCGATGCCTACGTTAATATAACACAAAATGATGTTATTAATGATAACGTAAATAGTGTTGGAGACTTCGTCTCTTCTGTTTAAAGTAGTGCTTCTCCCGATTTAAGTTTATATCACTTTTACAGTAATAAATTAATGAATTGAATTCCATGTAGTTTTATTTTATGACAATGACTAACTTAGTATGCCTTATTTACGTCACATAAGAAATGTATCAGCATTAACATATTTGCTGAAATACCTTTACGTCAGCCAAAATTCCTTTAAATTACAGTGTAAGTTGTGTATTCAAAAATCATGACTACCTAGGGGAAGCAAAGTTTCCCTTTTTTCTCTAAAACGTTCTTGTATAACTTAGAATTCAATGTTGATTAATCACTACAAAGGTTGAGGAAAATTTTGGAAGTGATGATAATAGACTTCAGCTTCGTTTTGTAATGGGTTTTTAGGTGGTAGCAAGTGAAGCTTGCCCTCGACGAGCACCAATACAAAAATTAAACTCGTTTGGAAATAAATTTATTTAAGATACTTATAAAGCACGGTAATTTGTATTTGAAAACGAATTCGGGCGGCACCCAAAGATTAGATAACGTCTAGGCGGTCTTTGGGTCCAAGCCTGAACTTGTACTGTCTCCAAACGGTTGCTCCAGGTCTCTTAGTAGAGGATAATATTCAGGATCTTATCCTGCGGTAGAAGATGTACCTAAAACAAAATTACTACGGATGGAAGGCGGATACGGTAGTTGACAAAGGTCACAGGTCTCCTTGACAAACAAAATTCCTTCACCAATGATGGATGAAAATGAATTATCCTTAATAAATATGAACTCTATTGATTTATTTCAATTGCAATGATTACGATTTAAACGGAAACGGTGGTCAGTAGCAAAGCAACCTTTGCTACTCGTGTGCAAATAAATTAACTAGTTTTCAAACCTAATTACACAGCGAGAATTTATTAAGTTTAATTATACTAATTAATTTTAAACTACGTTTTACCTTATACTCATCAAGAAGATTCAATTTTTGACTGCCCATTCAACGCAGAGAGCACGAAAGATAATCATTTGGCTATGGCACTTCCCTATATAGAGTATCAAATGTTTTTATGTTGAGGCGACAGCGTAACGACTTTTTAATTAAATTTAATTAATAATCCAATACTTATTTTGACATGCTAAAATTATTATTTGTGAAGAAACGGAACGATTGATACGAAATTCTGCTGGTTTACACCAATAGGATATTTTAATTAATAATTACGGACACTTTTGTCTTAAAAATAATGTCTTTAAACAATGGAGCAAGATTACAATATTTCATTGTAGTTGGAATTCACATGATAGAAATTATTGCAGGTTTAACTTTAATTATTTATATCGAAACTGTTATTTAACAGTGCGATTTCCTAGGAAATAGAGTAACCAATTTTATGACGGTGTTAACTATAACTTGTTTTATTAATTTAAAACTCTTAATTATATTGATCGGATTTTAATTTCTGTTTTTCAATGCTTCGGTTTACTTATCTCTGCCTGATATTAATATAAGCAGTTTCAAGTGTAATTTTCTATTTAAAATGTGCGTTTTACAACAAACTAAATTGTTATTTATAAGTTTTAATTTCGGAACGAGAGAGAAAATTTCTATTTATAATTAACGGCAATCTGGTAGATCTTTTTGATTCTTATTTATCATAAATGATTTTATTCCGAATAACTAAACTTTAACATCATATTTATTTGACGTTCATTATGAATCACGGTATAATTATTTATAGTACTTAATTTAATTCTTATCGATATTGAACGGTGAGTACTTAATTAATTTACGGACTTAATTACGCTTTTTGTGACGGAGTAGAAAGGGAAAAAAATAAAAAAATAACTCGTCTCTCCGAAAATATTTTTTATTTATTCATGCATTCCTTGTTGATATGTAACGGTGCATAATTAATTGCATGACGGACTTAATTACGGTTCGTTAGTAGCGGAGTAAAAAAAGGGGCAAAAAAAACTAATCGTCACTGTTTTCAGTTTTGAATTGTTTACACCCAATTCATTATTTTTGTTAGAAGTAAAAGATGATAACACACCTAGTTTTCTAGATATAACCGCATACTTAATTTTAGTGTTTAGAAAACCGACCAGCACTGATCATGTAATTTATTTTGCTCTTTTCATCCAATTTTTACAGCCTTGCATCATTTATGCTATTTACTTTATAAAAACCCATTTATTTAGTTGTATTTATTTTTAAGTGGGAGAAGTTGAGTCTTGCTACTTTGTGACTCACCAAACATAATCAGGATTCAAGCTCAGGACCAGTCACGTATCCGTAGTATAACTACTAACCCACCACGCTCTTAACGACCTTTTCTGATTTACTCTGTTGCAAAATTTTATTCCTAAAACCATTAACTATAAAATTACAAAAAAAATTAGGAAAGTTCTATCTCAGACATCAGGCCATTTTAACCCACCAGATCGTTAACAGTTTCAAAATAATTAATTACCCTGCAATCTTCAATTACCTTTAATCCTATTCTCTTAAAAATATTTTGAAACGTGCAAACATTTGTATCTCCTTTTCCAACCATAATAATTCAGAATTGGTTGTAGTAAATACAGAATGGACAAGTTATAAACCTTCCTACCCATATTGCCATTAGCAATAAATTTTATGACCATTTGGACTCTCCAATGTATTTTGGTAGTAAAAATAGGACTTCATTTTTTGAATAATCAGAAATTTTTAGCCTGCCAAAAATATACGTTATTCTAGACCAGGGATTCCCAAACTATTTTGGGCCAGAGACCCTTTTTCCAAAATGAACTGATACCTCAGAACCCCATAGCCAAATTTCTCTAAAAATGGTAACTCTAGTTTTTTCCTTATTGATACAAAATACCAATTAAAAAACTTTGTGGTTGGTTAAGTGAGTAAACTTGACATCATTTTCTGATCAAAATTTAACAAAATGAATAGACATAAAGTTCAGTATCAAGTATAATTAATAATTATTAATACAAATTACGTAAAAATACCTAAGTAGGTAATTATTTTTTGAAAAAAACATTAAAATCGCAAAGTAAAAATCAAAAAAATAATAAATCCAGTGTGATGGATGAACCTGGTAACTTTCTATCAATCTAGCTAAATCTGGTTCAGTATTGGTGAGTTGCATCCTTAAATCTCCACGTTCGTTGATTTTCAAACGGTTTTTTTGTTTTGTTAAAATGTTTGTAACCACACTGAAGCCTTTTTCGACTAGGTATGATGATAGAAAAGCAATAAGGTATTTTTCAGCAATGTTCCACAATCCAGGATACTGTTTTTCAATGTTGCGTTGCAACTAGAACTTCTGATAGCCTTGGTTGAACTTCTGCTTAAGCTCCTCGTCTTTGCTGATGGTAATCAACTCTTCTTGCATTATCGCATTGGCTTCTTCCATGGCTGTGATGTATGGATTTATTATCTATTGAGGAATTTGTAAATTTAAGAGATCCTCAAACCTGTTAGTAAGATCCTTGTGTAATGCGTCCAAGTGAGTGACATATGATAAAGTAACATCGTCTTGAAGCATTTCTGGTAATTTTGACAAATACGGAAACTGTGATTATTCTTTTCTGCTTAAATTTTGTTTATGAAGGGTAAGTTTACGCACAACTATTGATATTATTGATTTTGTTTTAATCAAGTTGAGATCGTCACCCGCAGCTGCAAATTAACTATGTTAAACATACCAAAGATATCAGTCAAGTGATAAATATCTGTTTAACAATTGTTCAGATTTTCTTTCAAATTTGGATCTTTTTCTTGTAAAAACTCAGATTCAAAAATAGCTGAAAATCTTACTAAACAAGAGCCTCTTGGTAGCCAGCGAACTTCAGTGTACAGAAGTAACCGAGTAAAGACTTTGTCGTTTTCCTCATATAGCTGAGCAAATAACCGAGAGTTCAAAGAATTGCTCCGAATGTTGTTGACCGCATTTATAACATATTGTAAAGACTGGTGCAATCTAGGACTCAGATTTTTTGCTACTAAATGCTGTCTGTGAATCACGCAGTAAATGACCAGTAGCTGAGGCAGTTGTTGCTTTAAGTGAGCTATAAAACCACGATGACGAACAACCATAGATGGTGCACCATCAGTCGCAACAGAAACAATGTTCTTCCATAGAATATGTAGCAAAAAGCAGTTCTTGGCACATATTTTCATCTTTAATATATCGAATATATCCTAACAACAGAGCTTCATTGCCGGGTAATGTAGACTCGTCCAACTGGAGAGAGAATCTGTTGGTCTGTAAGAAATTGCATAAAATGTTTTCCACGTCATGACCCATCTTATCTATTCGTCTCTGAACGGTGTTATTGCTCAAAGGAATTCTTTTTATAATATCATGTGCTGGCTTGTGCAATACATTGTTGAGGACCTCCGCAATGGCTGATAATATAAGCTGCTCTCCAATTGTGTGGGGTTCCCCGGACTTCCTATTAGTAAAGATATATTATAGGACGCTCGTAAACCATCAACGTCTTGCATAGATAATGACGCAAACATCGATCTTATGGATGACCTTTTCTCTAGTTTTTCTTTAAGTGCTTGAAAGAATGACAAGGGATTACTTTTTTTGTCAGTATGTACTCTTGATAAGTGGTCCTCCATTTGTGAAGGCTTCATGACATCGTTGAATACTTTTTCACATATGAGACACATCGGCAAGTGTAGAATTGATAGAGATGGAATGAATCCAAACTTCAAGTAGTCCAAACTGTATTGTCTGCATTTTTTTTTTCGTGTCTGCCATCATAAAACTCGCAGTAAACCTGAAAATCAAAAACAAAATGTTTAAGAAACTACTTAAAAAAATAACAATAAAACTGTTAAATTTGCACACGAGCTTATTTTTATCACATCTAGGTACTGAATGTTTTTTAGGTATGCGCACGAACTTGCTCATTGATAAACTTGGATAGAATAGAAAATTTGTATTAGGTACCAATCAGCGTAAAAAACGAAAACAAATCAAATTGAACATTTATAATTTTAGGTAACAAGTTTTCTAAAGTAATTTCAAAAAATACTTGGAAAAATATTAAATCGTTTTTTGGTACTTACCCTGTTACTTTTTCATAAACTGCAGAAATGTATGGTTAAGCTATTAACGCACGTAGGAAACTAAGAACTTTGTAAATTCTTTTGCAATCACTTTATTTTAATTCACTTTATTTAACTATGTAATCACTTTGTAATCTCTTGAAATAAATTGGTACATGAGTGTTATTATCATTCAAGCTCCAACGAATTTCAAAACGCAAATGAACTTTCAACCTAAGTGCAAGCTTGTTATATAGTAAAATATCAGGAGCATGTTGGACTTGAACTTGATCATGATTTCGTTCGTTTAAATCGCGTATATGCGTTAAATTTTAAACGTACAACAATAATACTTTCTACTAAAATATTAGTCATTCTTATAACAAGTTGGTACACGTAACAACTCATACAGTATTTTGAAAGTTTTATGTCGACCCCAGAGAAACCGATTTCGGCCCCAAGGGGTCGATATCGACCACTTTGGGAATCCCTGTTCTAGACTTTCATGAAAAATGTTGTTTTCGGTACATACTGCATAGGTAATTTCAACCTGCTTTCTCTGTTTATCTTTGCCATTCATTTCAATATGGACATTCTTATCCTGGAAAATTGAACTTTCATCATCATTTCTTGTCTTTTGTGTGACAAATTACGTGGCAAGCGTAAAATGCTTCATTTTACTGTAAAATGAATATTTTTCCTCTTATTACTGCTTAAAATTGTTTATTAAGATTAACAAACCTTATCAGTTTCTTCTTAATGTTTCACTGAATGGTTGGCCAATAAAAGTTATTTCACTTAATCCTTATAAAGGTTGATAATTATTACATTCAGAGAAAAAAAGTTGTAGTGGTCGTTTTGTGGAAAATAGTATATAAAATGTATTTATTAGACTTCGATATCTTTGATGTTAAACACCAATTACATATGATGCAATCGATATACAATGTTTAAAGTAATATCTTTGAACCAACAGTGTTTTAGAGTTGTCCGCTTTTAGTCTACATCTTTTCCATTCATGTAATAACTTGTAATATAGTTATTTAGAGCTGTATGGACTCGTATACATACTTATTATTGTTTACCTTTGCTTTTACATGAACTGCAGTAGGTAAATATCATTATTTAAATATGTTTTTATTATTAATCCTCTATCCTATCTCTCTTTATAATACGCAACAGATTGATTACATTTGTTTTTATAGTGGTGAGCTTAATTTCCTACCTTGTCTCTGTATAATTAAAAATTTTCCCCATAGCCTTAAAAAATAGATTTTAAATGAATCTTCCTCATAAACAAATTAAAAATTTTTTTTTGGTATTTTATATGAGAAATACGTTACAGAAACTTTAATCAAGTTATTTTAGATTAATTTATAATAAGGGATAAAGACAATATCATGTATTAATTATATACTAAACGCGCAATAAATATGTTTAGTACTAACTTATTCCTAGAGGCCCTTTGTCTTAGATCTTTTGCTTCTTGGCCGTCTTTGATAAATTTTAATTCTGATAAGAAAATATTTCTATAGGTTTTCTTTTAAAATCGCTTTTGCTTTGTCACTTTTTATATTCTTTCAGAAGGCTCATTTCTGTGCTTTTTCGATTTCTTCTTTGTTTTTTGTTGTCCACCTTTAGCTTGAGGATCAAAGGATTCGTATTCGCCACCTTTCACTTTTATGGATTTCTCTTCTTTATTAAGGTATTTTGTTCTCATTCTTTATTCGTGCTTTATGTAGGGATTTTCTCTTTCTTTATCTTCTGTACTTTTTTTTTGTTTATTGCTCTTTTTTATAAACTGGTGAATATTTGGAATTTTACCTTAACCCTGTTAAAGTTTTTATTAATTCTGTTTGGATATTTTTTTGATGTCCGTCTATAAAACAACATCTTATGTCTCAATTAGTATCGTAATAGTGTAGTAACTCTTTATATGTGTAACTTTCCCACTTAAAGTAAAAAAATTCAAAATTTAATTGAGACCGGAAACACATGTTTTGAGGTACCCTGATCCCAAAGAAGTGGTTCTTGAAAAACGTCTGTGTGTGTGTGTGTGCGTGCGTTCGTGCGTCTGTGTCTGCAGGATGGAGAATGCTTGTCTGCTAGTGTGCGTAAGAGCATGCATGTGTACGATTGCGTGTACGTGTGCGTGTGCTTGTGCGTATGCTGTACTTGCGCGTGTTCGTGTGCGTGTGCGTGTGCGAGTGCGTGTGCGTGTGCGTGTGCGTGTGCGTGTGCGTGTGCGTGTGCGTGTGCGTGTGCGTGTGCGCGTGCGCGTGCGTGTCGTGTGCGTGTGCGTGTGCGTGAACGTGTGCGCGTGCGCGTGCGTGTTCGTGTGCGTGTGCGTGTGCGTGTGCGTGTGCGTGTGCGTGTGCGTGTGCGTGTGC
>JARFJB010000084.1:0-32500 GCA_036346205.1 Vesta saturnalis | reverse complement strand
TTTTTTTTTTTTTTTTTTTTTTTTATTTTTTTTTTTTTTTTTTTTTTTTTTTTTTTTTTTTTTTTTTTTTTTTTTTTTTTTTTTTTTTTTTTTTTTTTTTTTTTTTTTTTTTTTTTTTTTTTTTTTTTTTTTTTTTTTTTTTTTTTTTTTTTTTTTTTTTTTTTTTTTTTTTTTTTTTTTTTTTTTTTTTTTTTTTTTTTTTTTTTTTTTTTTTTTTTTTTTTTTTTTTTTTTGCAGATATATTATTCTTTTTCAGAAATGTTAAATTTTGTCTTTAAGTTGCGCTGTATGAACGTCATTCTGCCAGATATTGTTTAAACTTTCAATGCGATCTTCTTTTTGAAGGATTCATAAAATCGTACAAGTATGCATTAAAGTTCTCGTTTCAATGGTAATATGTTTACCATACTTTTGTCTATAGTACTCATATCAATCACTTTATATTTTAATCCAAGTCTTTAACGTTCGTGAAGGATTTACAGGAAGTACTACTGTTCAATGCACATAGATCCATCTTTACTGATTCTAGAACGCTTTTGAATTTTGAGTTGGCACCGGAATTGTCTTTCTATATATTACTGCATAACGTTTTCTTTACGGTAGAGGGGAGAGTGTGCTTTGAGAATTGTATCAGTAAGCTAATCTGAATCTGATAATGAATAAGTGCTACCATCAGAAGATGCTATCCATTTTTTTATATCGCTCCAGGAATGATATTGCTGCTTGCATTTAGTTGCTCGCAATTGTACTAGGACTAAACACTTTAAGAAATGATTCATTGTAATTTACATATTTTTTAGTATGACCTTGGACTACTTATAGCAAACAACCCTATCATTATTTTTTGTTTCCATAAACTGGTTATATTTTTATATTCTATGTGATTGATGGCGTCTATAATCTTTCAGTTTGAGAACTTTATTTTTTTTTGGTTTAAAATTTAATATACCATTTGACCTTGGTTTACTTTTTAGCATAGATAACAAAATGTCATTCTTCTTGTTTATACACTGATTTATTTTATATTTCTAAAAGAATAAACATGGTCATTATTTGACCTTGATATAAAATATATATATATATATATATATATATATATATATATATATATATTTAATTTCAAAATTCTAATATGATGGCCTAGCAATTTCTATTTTAGCTTTAAATTTTGATCTAAATGTGTCCTTTTTGAGTACCTCTTACATGTTTAAACTTTTAAATACCCCCTTGTTCTACTTTTGTTTAGAAAACTATTTTACCTTCACACAATTTAGTCAACCTAAGTATCATTTGAGATCAATTTTAGCATACATACATACATACATACATACATAACAATTCATTCTTCATGTTTATGAACTGATTCTATTTTAGATTTCTAAAAATTTAATAGGATACCCTCAGGTCATTACTCTTTGACCTTCAAAACTATATTTTAGATTTTAAAATTGTAATATGATCATGATGATGATCACCTTCAATTTTATTTTTTACTTTAAATTTAGATTTCTTGTTTGAAAAGGCTGAACTTGGAAAAATTTCTTAAAAATATTTCTATCATCTACTTCTAATTTTATATATTTTAGATACGTTAAAAGTTGACTTTTGGGTGTTTTTTTTTTAAATTCTGCCCGTTTTCAGAAAATTGTTTTTGTTTGAAAAGGCTGAACTTAGAAAATCTGATTATAAAATTTTCTATCACCTACATCTTTTACATTAAGGGTTTCCCCAATTTGATATATTGTTAGATCTGAAAAGTCGACGGAGTCACCCGACTTGCAATTTCCTCAATACCACCTTCACTCTAACTTTCGATATAAAGGAGGCGTATGTGCGTACATCAAGGACAGAATTGCTTGCAAGAGGGTTTCTTCCTTAGAAAATAAAAATTTTGACGTGATTTGGTTTAAACATTCTGGTCCTAATTTTGTGAAATTCTACTGTTGCATTTATAGGTCTCCTAATGACAGCAACTTTCAAGACTTCTTCGATTACCTTAGTATGAAAGTTGACTATCTCCTGTCTCAGTTTCCATCTTGCGATATCTCATTTGTAGGCGATTTCAATGTTCATAACTCTAATTGGCTTCAATTTTCATCTACTAAAATCCCGCTGGGTATAGTGCAGAAACAATTGCTATTTCATGTGATCTCACACAAATGATTTCTGAACCCACAAGAATCCCTGATAACCCTAACCATACTCCACATCTTCTAGATCTCTTTCTTACATCAAACCCTCTTGTTTATAAAACTTCCGTTCTTTCGCCTTTAGGTCTTTCCGACCATTGTCTAATAAAAATCATTTCTACTGTACCTAATTCCACTGTTGTTCGCAAAACCGATAGAACCTTGTGGTGTTTTAAGTCAGCTCGATGGAGTGATTTATGGGATTTCTTTGCAACCTTTCCATGGCGTGAATATTGTTTTAAGTCGTCCTCTTCTTCGGACATCGCTCTTTCAGTATCTGAAGTCATACTCATGGGAATGGAGTTATACATTCCGAAAAAACAGTACCGTGTAGGTCATTCACGTTCCCAACCCTGGTTCAATAAGGCTTGTTCTGATGCAATATCTTTAAAAATAAATGTTACATTAAATGGAAATCTAATAAATCGGTTGACAGTCATGTAGAATACGTTGGTGCTAGAAATATCTGCAAAAGTGTCATCACTAAAACTAAAAGTTGTTCGAACAACGAAAATGCAATGAACTAGCTACATCTCCTTTAGGCAGTTAAATTTTGGTCTTTAGCAAAAGCCATTAGTAAAAACTTTCGAACATCTTCATTTCCCCTGACATCTATTGACGGATCGGTAGTTGCTGATGCTGTAGACAAAGCCAACGTTTTGTGGATTTGTTTGCATCAAACTCGTGTCTCAATGATTCTGGAAAAGATGTGCCCCTAGTCAACTCTTCTTCATACGTTATGAAACCAATTCATTTTCGGTACAAGCTATTGGAATCGATCATCAGTAGGCTTGATCTCAAAAGGCGACTGGCCCAGACGGTATCCCAGCTATTGTCTTAAAGAAATGTTCCCCCGAACTAGTACCAGTCCTATCTAAGCTCTATACGATCTCTATATCTTCTGGGAATTCCCTTCATCATGGAAGTTAGCAAATGTTCAACCTATTCCCAAAAAGGTGATAAGACCATCCCTCAAATTACAGACCAATTGCCATCACTTCCATTTTGTCTAAAATCATGGAAAAATCCATCAATCAGCAACTGCTCACGTTCCTTGAAACTAACAAACTCCTTAGTGACCACCAATATGGGTTTAGTCAAAGTCGTTCAACAGGCGATCTTCTTTCATATGTGACCCAAGTTTGGAACAATACAGTAGAGCAGTCCGGTGAAACAGTTGTAGTCGCTTTAGATATCTCAAAGGCATTTGACCAAGTTTGGCATAAGTGTTTACTTGCCAAACTCACCTCGTTGGGTTAAATGATGCTCATCAACTGGGTTTCTAGTTTCCTTGATAAAAGACGAATACGTGTCGTAGTTGATGGCTTTTTCAAAAGAAGTTAGCATTAACGCGGGCGTACCACAGGGATCCGTTATAGCGCCTACACTTTTTCTGCTGTACATAAACGACCTTATTTCTTCAACAACTAACCCCATCCATTGCTTTGCTGACGATAGCACTCTTCACTGTAGTTCATCTCAGTCTACTCATAGTGATAATCCACCTTCTATGTCAAATCAAGAAATTAAAGCTGAAATGGCAAATTCAATCAACAAAGACATTCAACGTATTCTCGAATGGGAAGCAATAATCTAGTTAAATTTAATGCTAACAAAACTCAGTGTTGCCTTATGTCCCCAAAAAGATCGATCATTTCCTGTTGTAAGTATGAATGGCTCAGTTCTTAAGTTTTCAGACTCTATTACTCTGTTGGGTATGACTGTATCTTCAAATCTCTCATGGGTTGACCATCTTCTGTCAGCTACCAAAACAGCTGCTCGTAAAATAGGCTTTTGTACAGATCTAAGCAGTACTTTACCTCTCGACAACTCCTTCTGCTGTATAAGGCCCAAATTCGGCCTCATCTGGAATATAATTCTCACCTTTGGGTTAGTGCTCCCCAATACGCTCTCGATATCGTTGATCGTATTCAAAAGAGCGATTAGGCTTATAAATGACCCGTCCTTAACTTCTCACATACAGTCCCTTGAGCATAGAAGGATGGTTTCAGTTCTTTCTTTGTATTATCGTTATTACAACGGCTATTGTGCTGGTGAATTACATTCTTTGATACCATCTCCGGCTATCTTTGCGAGAAACACTCGTTCGCTCATTCACATCATCAGTATGCAGTACAAATCTCCACTTGTCGTACCAAACGGGCGCAATCCACTTTTCTACACGGCTTCTAAACTCTGGAATGATCTCCCTAGTTCCTGTTTTCCTCTCACTTATGATATGAAAAATTTAAGGTAGCTGTTCATAGGCATCTATTGGCAATTCATTATCCCTCTATCCATCCTCCTAAGTGTTCCTGAGTGCTTTAGCACGATAGGCCTTATTTACCTGTTCAGGTCCACAATCATAAAAAAAAAAATTGAATTTAATTTTGGCAAATGCCGGCCGTTTTCCAAAAATAATTTTTTGTTTGAAAATTCAACGAAGATCTGAAAAAATATTTCTATCACCTACTATAGCTTTTACATTATATTGAAATTTGATATATGTGTTGATACGTTGAAAAAATCGACAGAGGGAGATTTTTCAATTTATTTTTGGCAATTCTGGGTTTTCGAAAAAATTAATATTTTGTTCGAAAAGGAACAAAAAATCTTTTAAAAATATTTCTATCACCTAAAGGGTTTTTACATTAAGCTAATTTGATATATGTGTTAGATACGTTGAAAAAGTCGACGAGGGTATTTTTAAATTTATTTTTGGCAAATTCTGGCCCGTTTTCCAGAAAAATTGATTGTTTTGTTTGAATGGGCTGTACTTAGAAAAATCTGCTTAAAAAATATTTTATCACCTACACACACGCAAAGAAAGCCTTTTACTATAAACTAGGAAATGCCATACGATACCCCTACAGGTCAATAATCTTTGACTTGACCACTCTATTTTTAGACTTCTAAGAATTGTAATATCATGATGACATTGCAATTTCTATTTTTAGCTTTTGACCTTCACATACAAATTTCTGTCCAAAACGTTTGACCGCAGAGTGACCTAGTAATTTAATGAGGATGGCGACATTGAAATTTCTATTTTTAACGAGCTTCAAAAATTAAAATTTCCCGTCAAAAGTTTGACCTTGAAGAGATCCAAAAGCATACATTTCTCACCACCAGAGAGCGAGTGACCTTGAATTGGTTCAGAACCGGCCCTTAACCACTACTAAAAACTATTAGCATTTTGACATGCTTCAATGCCGAAGGTGGATATTTACCTCCATACTATATTTTTAAAGGTAAGAACAGAAAAGGTGAACGGTACGATGGAATACCTGAAGACCCATTTTTCCCAAAAAAACCGTCTGGAACAGTGTTAGTTTTAGATGGACACTCATCTCACACTACCACGAGACCTTACAATTTACAGTACACGAAATAAAAATTTTCGGGTTACCACCACACACCATACACTTTATACAACCCTTAGATCTAAGTGAGTATGTTGGATGTGGTGAGGGGTACGGAAAGACTGCAAAGAAAGAGGACTGACTTCAACGGGTAGTATGTAAAGGATGGCTGCATAAATAATGTACGAGTTACGAATCACTTTACCAAACCTGCGGAATAACCATCTAGAAGAAAAGGTAATATTTTGCCTGTCCGGTCCGACTCTCCTACCCAAGGCCAACTATCCTCCAGTGGGGAGAGAGATGAAGGCTATAGTATTTTATGATGGTTTTGAGGCTAAAAGCAGAAAAAGAAGTCCACCCACTCGTTTCACGTATGAAATTTGGTTTTTACTGTTGTTAATGATGGTAGTGAAATGCTGACCGGTTAACGCGTGATCATCTTTTTAAGAATTATTATGCTAATGTGAAATCACGAACTTGAATGCGGCAGTTAATAACTAATTAACCACATAACCTACAAGGAGTTTACAATATACTCGTGCATAGATTTTTGACAACGTTCCGGTGTGGGAATGTGGCCTCAGTTACAAGAATAACTTTTAATTTATTTTTAAAGTAGTAATGGAAAGTCCAGATAGAATAAAGCATTACAGTAGAAGTGTGTGTTTTGGTGCAAACAAATAAACCCTAAGTGCAATTATGGTTAAATTGTTCAAAACGAATGAAAAAGCCCGCCCTCGAAGTAGTTTTAAAAATGCACATAAATTTTGTACATCCCTTTAAATGCAAAACTGGTCAGGTAGATTTTTTATTGTTTTGTTGCACAAATCAGATCCAAACCCCTTCAGGGTGCGATATAGAGCCAATAAATTGAAAAGGATTCCTTAAATTACAATACAAAAAATTAGCTTTTTTATAAAAGTTTTAGGATTCAATTTCCCACAACTAGGCATTATATTTCATTTTGAGATTTCTTAAAAGACCTAAGTTCACATTTTTAGCGGTTCCGGTTTCTTGGACAAGCATTTGGGATGTGTGTAAATTAAATAATGCCGCTCTACCCATGGGAACTTTTATGCCAAATAACCAGTGTTATTTTAGCAATTATAACGTTTATCAATTCAATTTAAATATTTATCTTATCAAATTAACTAGGATGGAATCAATCAATCTAAAAAGTATAAGAATGTATTTTCCTATTATTCGTATATATTCGGCACAGCTTATTTTTAGAATAATTACGATTATTGCATAAAGGTTAAGCCGTAAATCAATTAATTTGCAGTACCATTCAAGTAATAACATGTAATTACTACAAGTAACAATAGAATTTAAAACTCGTCTTGACCGTAACTATATTGTGAAGCTTTATTTTAGGAAGAAAAAATGCCCCGTCGCTTAAGACAAACGGATAGTTCGTTAGAGCAAAGGGGAATTATTCTTGGTATATTGAATAGTGGAGTTTCAATAAGCGAAGTGTCCCGTCGATGTAACCTATCGGTAAGTAATTTTGTTACGTATGTATACTGCATAGTTTTATCATATTTATTTCATTTTTAACTGGATTTGTATAAGACTAGTTTTATTTGTAAGTTTAGAGAAGGCAAGTAAGAAGATAGCGAGATCGATGTGAAGAAGGCGGCCAAAAGACTGTTAATTCACCGTCCTAGAAGGGCACGTGTGACCACCATACAACAGGATCAAGAAATAGTAAACTTAATAAATGATGCACCTTTCACACAATAGATTTGCGATTGCAAATCCATTGCAGTTAAAAGTCAATATCGAGACGTTTACATGAAAATGGAATTCATTCAAGAAAACCGGCTAGGAAGATTATCAGAGCATGATGCAGTGCAACATGGTAAGCAATTGGGACGATCATAACTACAATGGCAATCGCGAAAGGACTGTTGATGCTTTAATGTTACTTGTTCGTAGGATTTGGGAAAGTTTTCATTATGGAAACTTTTCCCAAATTTTAACGGGCAGCATACGTCGAAGAATGCAGGCTTGAAAACAGGTATTGAAAATGAAGGATTTTATATTAATTATAAAACTATGATTAGATAATATTATTTTGTTATGTGTTTCGTGTTTATTTTTAGTTAAATCATTACCTCTGTAATGCTAATAATAATAAATAATAAATATAAAAGGTAGAAAGAAATCGATTATTTAAATTTAATTTCCATTTTTATCGTTGGAAAAAGAAAATAAATTTGGTAAGTTCAAAAACAGTTTTTCAATTTTGATTGAAAATCTTCCACTTTTATGTTAATTCGATTTTTAGCGGTACTTGTGCCTATCAATGTTCTATAGAGTTTTTATATTTTTTATATTTAAATCACAATTAATGGGAAATTATATGCCAAATATCGTGTTTTTATTTTATCAATTAGGATGCTGTTTAAGTAAAATGGAAAAAACAAGCACCGTGTTACCAGGGAAATAATGAAATCAAAACAATTTGGAATTGCATTGGTACTTGTATTTCATCTAATCGGTTTAATTATAACGTAGATTTTTTATCTTTGTGCAACAATTTAAGTGAAGTTAAATCGATTCTTATTAAACATATGTTACTCCTATTATCAATTCCTGTATGTGAAAAAAAACAACTGACTTGGAGATGTATTAAATTCATTAAAGTAAATCATAATAACATTTAAGTTTATTATTTAATTCCATCATAATGCAATAAAAATAAGACCATTTGTTTAGTTTTATAAATACACATACATTCAAGTTCATTAAAAATATAAAAATTATAATTCTTCTTTTTATATAACAGATTTCCAAGTCAGTTTCGAACTCGTTAGATCGCCTCGGGGGGTGGGCTTTTTCATTGACGACGGGTGTATGTCTGAAGGACTATATTAACTCAAGATCTTATTTGGAAATTAAGTAGCAATCAGTTTAATAAGTTGTCTGATGATGATTGTGCATTACGTATTTTCATAAGAATTCTTTCATTAACAAACTGGTTGTTTAAGAGAATATCTACGTGCCCGTAATATAATGGAAAATTTATCTTACTATTGCAATACGTTCTTGGTTATTGATAACATTTAAAGGGTGTCCAAAATTTCTACGTTAGATCGCCTTGGGGGGTGGCCTTTTTCATTGCCGTCGGGTGCAAGGCTGAAAGACTATACCATCTCAAGATCTTATTTAGAAATTAAGTAGCAATCAGTTTAATAAGTTGTCTGATGATGATTGTTGTTTGTGAATGACTGTTTCATTTCACTGATTTTGCTTGAATGGCCCTGTCAATTACTTCGGGCTTTAAACATTCATAAAAGTTATTAGGTATTATTTATTTTGCGTGTTCTGTTAGTTCAAGTACTTACTTTAAAAAGTTATTTTTAAGGGGTTAGTTTTGATGATTGTGTGAAAGTACAGAAATGTTACTTATTTCTCAATATATTTTCAGTTTACAATAGTGTATCGCGTAATATTTTTAAAACTAACCCAAATTTGATTTTAATTAATTTATTAATTTAAATAATTTTTTCCCTTTTTTTTTTAATTTTAATAGTTCGTTTTTTAATGCAATAGAACTTTATTATTAATTTTATTAAATACATAAATAAAAAGTTTACCTCGAGTAGGATTGGAACCTAAAAGAAAGTTCCCATGACGATTTTTCAATTTTGCACAGAGCCAATGATAAAACAGAATTGAATACAAAGGAAGCTTTGCATATTTTTAGTTTGAAGCCGTTATTAAACACCCAGCAAGGTATGATGGTACTAAAAATATTGCAATGACATTTGGTATTATTAGATATGTCACTTACATTTCTTTCCTTATATTTAACTTTAAGTCTGTTGTAACAATTTTGAAAATGGTATACGTTATATTATCGAAACGTTAAAAATGAATATAGTTTATCTGTTTTAAAATATTTATGTTATATTAAAACTAAATTTCTAGAACTGTATTTTACTGGCATAAATTGAGTTAAAAAGTGTACAATACAAATATGAAACTGTGCTCTTTAACGACACGGCAAATTATAAATGCAACAAATATTTAGATTATCGTGGCCAATAGGGTGACATTTAATGGAGTTGCAATAAGTCCTTCACTGTAAAATTTAAAAAAAAAGTATTTAATCAAACATGTTTTTATGCCGATCGATCACACATTAAAATTACGCCGCATTCTAAAGTTTTTTGCAGGAACCGATGGCAAACTAAGCGTAAAATTTTGATAGGGAAACCCGCGTTTTTTGTCTACCTGTTTAGAAAAATCCAGCCAAATATAAAGGTAGGTTAAAGCAAATTGCGATTTGTAAATTTAGGTACAATACGCCATCCTTTGGCGGTATTTTTGTCATATTCCCTTTTTTTAATTTCTATTTTCTTTCAAAAATCTACCGTACTTATTTTTCTTTTCATTTAATTTTATTGGAATATGTTATCCTGAGTAGGTTTGTCACTAACACTATCATATAAAGTAATAGTAGGTATTAACCGCACGTTCATTATATACGATAGTTTACCTAACACTGTACGGTATTTTTAAAGTATCTAAATTGAATAGGGTTTGAAAAATTTTTAAATTGGTAATAATTATGCCATTTGGAATTTTACAAATAAACTAGATGTCGTTCTAATTTTAGAGTAGATATATTCAATATAAATACAAGTAACCACCATTTTATATTCTTTATTACTGAAATTAATCGTTTGGGTTTGTTTATCGTCCCACGAAAACCTTTTATAAAGCAAGTTTGTCTAAAGTTGAATTACGTTTAAAAAAGGCTTATATCCTTTTTTTCTCTAAGGTGATAGGTTTTAAAATTTTCGGAAATGGTACATTAGGGCGTTCCACCTTCTTCTCTTGAAAAAATACTTTGTAGCGCATTTGAATGTGATATTACAGAGCTTATGAAACAATTAATAGCAGATGTATTACCGCAAAAGTTCGAAACCTAATATGAGAAAGAATAAAAAGTTACGTTCAATAGGTATAGAAGATATTGATAAAGATGTAATCCATTATTTTGCAGCCAAATTTCTTCCGTTTGGTACTATTATTTAATGTAAACCCAATTTTGGCAGTAAACAGGAATATAAGCATAAAAAAAATATTAATGATGAAATCAGTTGTACATAGAGATACAATTTTTTTAAATAGCTGATTGTATGCACGTTTTTATTTGACCAAAAAAAGAAGATTCCCAAATTACTTATGGTAAAATTAAATTTCAAATATGTTTGTGTTAATAAACTATCAAATTTAGCACCAAATAGGTCATTTCACTTTACCATGTACGTTAGTAACAGAGCATTTTCTAATCATTAGTGTAGTTATCATACCAGATTCTGTACGTAAGTTGTAGTTTTAGTGAGGAAAAAGAACACTTTACAAGATACGTCACGTTAAGTCTCCTCATTTAACACACAAACATTTAGTGGGAATAAATATTATAGGGAAAATGCCCTGCCAGATTTCTTCGTTCTTAAT
The DNA here is from genome assembly GCA_036346205.1 of Vesta saturnalis. NCBI lineage: Eukaryota > Metazoa > Arthropoda > Insecta > Coleoptera > Lampyridae > Vesta > Vesta saturnalis. The sequence goes on along the minus strand of JARFJB010000084.1, from coordinate 21,468 downwards.
GTTCCTAATTTCTCGGACTTACACAGATCATTGCTAGTAAAACTAGAATTTTTACGAGAAAGGCTGAAACACTAAGCAGTGCAACCAGTATAACTGAGATATGACAAAGTAAAGCAGTATACAAACGTATCGTAATGACGGTAGAACTATTTTTGTCGAATTGATGTGTTTTTAAAACAGTCGGTTCAGTATTACTGTAATGACTTCTATATAACCCGAACGGTACACAGTGTGTGACAACGATGTGATGGACTAGAATAATTCTTTTATTATAAAACCTAGAGAAAAATCTTTCAGACAACAGGTATATAAAATATTATATTTTTCTAAACCTAATGTTATTAATAGTTCCTAGGATATTGTCAATTATATTAATGTGACCATGAAGTTTAGTGTGATCAAAATCTTTTAGAGGATTTGGGATCGTAATTCTTCCGACAAGTTAATAAAAAAATATATTGACTCTTTAAAGTACCAAAATATTTGTTCACTCGATTTCACTTTGTATAGATTGCAACGCTTTGGATAAACATTTTAGTTCGTAATTGATTGTCATGAAGTAAATTTTATGGACCGCATATTGCATTTTTAAACCTTTGGAAAGTTACGCAACGTATATGCTTGAATATGGTTTAAATAACCAATTTTCAGGATAAATACAGGAACACACACATGCACATGAGCACAAGTACACACTCCCGCAAAAGCAAACGCAAACGCAGACGCACACGCACACTCACCCGCACGCGCACACGCACATGCACACGCACACGCACACGCACACGCACACGCACACGCACACGCACACGCACACGCACGCGCACACGCACACGCACACGCACACGCACACGCACGCGCACGCGCACACGCACACGCACACGCACACGCACACGCACACGCACACGCACACGCACACGCACACGCACACGCACACGCACACTCACCGCACGCACACGCACATGCACACGCACACGCACACGCACACGCACACGCACACGCACACGCACGCGCACACGCACACGTACACGCACACGCACACGCACACGCACACGCACACGCACACGCACACGCACACGCACACGCACACGCACGCACACGCACACGCACACGCACACGCACACGCACACGCACACGCACACGCACACGCACGCACACGCACACGCACACACGCACACAGCACACGCACACGCACATGCACACGCACACGCACACGCACACGCACACGCACACGCACACGCACACGCACACGCACACGCACACGCACACGCACACGCACACGCACACGCACACGCATATATTTAGTAGAAAACTTGTGACTTGAGCAAAAGGCATTAAATTTAGTTAAATTGCTCCTTTTATTTATTCTACCGTTGTTTTCACCATTATTCTGTTAATTTGACTGTGATCTGAAGGAATAATACATTTTCAATTTTTTAAACGACTACTGCCTATACAGTTTTGATACCCTTGCAGATAATTGTCTGAGTTGGTGGAAAATTCTGCCCCTAAAAGCCTCAAAGAACTTTAAATGTATGACATAACAAAACGATCAATTGACTGACTAAATTTGTCACGTCAAAGGTATAATTAAAAAAATTATGGAGGTACACTAACGTCAACCAATTTTATGAAATATGAAAACTAAAAGCGCAATCATTAGCATGCTATCAATATAACAGTCTAATAAACGGTTATACCAAATATAGAATACAGTTTTAGTAAAGAATAACTAAATTTTTAATAAATTAAACATTATAAAACTGCCTTGAAGATGACAAATCAGAACATTCCCTAACGGTCGAAGGCTAACAGTGAAAAATGTCATAAATAAAGAGCAAATTTAACAAAATTTACTCACAAGCATTCACAAATAGAAACTTGACATCAATTAAAAATCCAATCAAACCTAACAAACAAATAGCTTTGTTAATAAATGTAAGTGTTATTTTACAGGGAAAACATAATTTAGTACGCTTAATGTAATCTCTAATTTCAATTTCAACTACATATGTGAAACTATCACAGCACTACAATTTAGTTCTGTATTACACGTGTTGATGAAATTGAGTTAACGAAATCATAGGATAAATATGGTCACCAGAAGCAAATATTCAAAGAGCAAGGCAAAGCACAAGGAAATTCGGCAAAAGAAACTAGAAACGCTAATGAACGAGAAGAAAGAATAAATCATTCAGAGAAACACTGTTATAAACATCTTTAACGACAGTTAAGCGAAAACGAAATGAAGGTTCTGGACAAAAGCTTGAATTATGGGATAACACCCAGGTATATTACGAAAGTACATTTAATAACAACGATTAAAGAAACAGTTATGGATGGAGAGATACAACAGTAAGATCCATCAATTACACAAAAAGGTAACATGAACATTATTCAACACCGTAAGGTAAACACCATACCATTTAAATTATTTCATCTCAAAACAACGTATTATGCCATCTACATAAATGCCATATAGTATAGAATCATTCTTTACTTAAGCTTCCATCGATACTAAACCCAGACAATCGGCTTTAGTCTCGGGGTTTTCAAAATTGCAAACCTACGGGGGCTTGGAATTAAAATACTTCTCTTTTTAGTACTCAATCGTGCATTTTTTTTTATTTCCTATACAAATTTAAACGTTTTTTAAAACTATCATTATTTACTAAGGACGATAATTGTAACTGTTATCGAAACGTTTCACTTTGTATAGAAGATGAGAAAAAATACACGATTTAGTACCCAAAAGGTAAGTATTTTAATTTTGTGTGATGGTCGTGAAAGTTTATACTTTTATGCAGTACTTTGAGTTTCCCTTTTTAAACAATAAATTAATACAAAAATACAAAAAAAGATAATAACATACCTTAACAGGGAACATGATTGGACTTTATATCGTGCAATCAGAAATGACACATATTACTAACTAAACGGTACCAGAGAGAGAAGAAATGCGAAAATATATGTAAATAATGTAAAGAAATGTATTAATAAAAAGAAACATGCAAAATTTTAATGCAAAAATTGGCACAAAATAAGAAGGGCCTGGTGGTATATGGAAAAACTGAAAGCAAATATTGAGCTTATTATTTCGATTTAGTGGGGAAATCGTACTCCCTTTCATTGAGCATAAGAAAATGCAATTTTTTATCTAACACGAGATTGATTTATAGTTGTTTATTAAGGAAATAACCATACCATGCATATTTTAAACTAATTAGTACAAAATTGTCCATTAATATTTAACACAAATAAAATTGCAAAGTAGATACTCTTCTCAGTATTATTACGTTGAGTAATATGTTGAAACCATTTTGTACAAGGCTGACAACCGAAAACAAAAATGATGATAATAATTTAAAGAATTTCAGTAGAATATTATAGCATCCCAGGTACCCTATCTTAAAAAGTGTAATTTGAACTGATTCGCAATAATGCATATCTAAGAGCAAAATAATCACTAAATTATTTATCCTGACTTTACTAACAATAATGCTACTATTACTCAAATTAATTGCTTGCCTTACGTTGACTTTCCTGGCAGTAATTAAATCATTAGCATTTATTTCTATATAAATCTGATATTTAATTACTCGCAAACCTCAAATCTAGTGGTAGGTACGCGGTGTTATTTGAATTCAATAGGCTTGATGAGGTTAAGTGTAGCATCATGTGGGACAGGTAAACAATAGAACTACTCAAATTAAAATTAACGAGCTTTGCGCAAGGATGGTTCAACACGTTAAGGTACTATTGTGGGTAAGAACCACCAAGACAACCCAATTCATTTATAAATAAGTAATTGCACAAGTACACTAATAAATCGAATAACAAAAAAATAAACGGATTAAATATATAACAAAACACCATTAAATCAGGTTAAAGTGCGTGCAAAATTGTAACATTAAGAGAAAAATAAGTAACAAGCAGTTTAGCTACACATAAACACAAAAAATCAATGTAATTACACCCACACCCGCAAACATGCCGGTCTTTAAGTAAATAAGCAAATAAAATAATAAGGTAAATTTCGGTACATATAAAATATAACGACAGTAAAATTGCTCATGGGAGAATAGGGCAAATGCAAGGACAAACAAACAATAGGTGAGAAATTTACACATACATAATTGTTAGTGACTAATAAAGTCAAAAATCCTAACGTACCATTACAATAAATTACATATAAAGAGAAATCCGTTAGGAGGCAAATAATTCTACGTAAACAAACTGACACAAACAAAAACTCATAAAATAAGGCCATACAAGGGCAAGTTGTAAATAGATCATGACAGCGTGATCGATATATAAGTGCGTTAGAAGAATACAGAGTTTCTTTCTCAGGTTGTACATTTATCCATACAACAATAAAAATAATATTCGAGATATTTTAAGGGTCATCTGAACCCGGGAGTATGTAAACACTCGGTAATTTACAATTATAACCAAGATTTATCCTGCACCCGTTCGTCCACAGAAATATAAATAGAAACAACAAACGACAATGCTAATTTACCCAAGTACGTTAGTGAGGAAGCCCTGTATTGTGTTTTATTTTAACAGCTTTCCGCTTACTGAGCCCGCGTGCAAATGGGACACCTTTGCAAGGCAATGTTTGATCTTTAATACGTTACGTAGGCTTGTAGAATTGTTTGCTGTGAGCTTTAATTACATTAAAAATACCTACTTACACTTGAATATATTCCCGTTAATTAAACATATTGCCACCAACACGACGAGTTAAGATACGCGGTTTAAAAGAACGAATTATCGTTTCTATTTATGGACGGAACGGTTTACAATGGGAGTTTCTAATTTAAAAAAAATCAAAGCGATCCGGCTCAATCAAAACCTTAAGCGCAACTGCCTGCCTCTGCGATTTCAACACACTATATTTACCCCCGACATCAACCACCCGTTTTTCAAAAGTAATAAAAAAAAACAAGAAACATTCCGTGGGAATAGTTACATAATAATTACCAAAAGGAACATTAATTTTTAAAATATGCATTCGTCCGTAGACAAACCTATACCTAATATCAAGTTTCCTAGTACCAAACAAAGACGTCTTTGATCGCGACGTGCACCGACGTAATTAATTATTAAACTAGTGACATTTTTACATCAGGATGTGCGCATAAGAATTTCTAATGATTCGTTACGCCCCTTCAGCGAAGTAGTTTTTAAGCGTACACCTGCTAGTTAAACCCCAAACACATGTTTTGCAACCGTTAGCCAAATATTAGTTCAAATATTAGTTAGAAAAATAAAATATCCCGAAAACCATTTTCAAATAACGACTTAATATTTAATAAAATATGTGAAACCTCATTAATTAACCCCTCTATCGCGGTAACAAATGCTATTTCAAAATGTTTGTTACAATAATAAAATTTTCGCGATCCGCTGCCTACTATATATCTACTGATAAAGTAGTTAACCTTTTTATGACAATCTCATACACCTAGGCTGTGTATCTGGTAACGTACACAAATAATATTATATTCTGGTATAGCAAAATGATCAGTAAGCATTTTTAATCTGTTATGCATATACGTTATAACACTCTCCATAGTATTTGTCGTTGAAACACTTTTTTCATATTTTTCATATGCATAGTTTTATTTTTTACTTTTATTTTGGAAATGCTCATTAAATCGTGCAGCCAATTCTAGATATGCTCTCAGTATTTATTGTTTTTTTAACAAAACCCATATTGTTTACAGTGAGTTAGTTAGCTTGCCATCCATACCGGAGATTTGTAACATGAGGTGACTTTTATTATACTAACTATTATACTGCACTAACCAATTAATAGAGATTACTCATAAGCCATAATAGCATATATAGATGAATGTTATTTTTCATGAAAACACTTGAAAAAACAAAAAAGGTCCATAAAAACAATTTTTCAATTGATTATAATGTAGTAATTAAATTTAGATTCCCGTTTGATTCATCACGCACTGAGTACCGCAAATTAAAATTGATGTAGGGGTGTTATAGTATGAAGGTTGTAATATCTTTTTCTTTTTAAAACAAATTGGAAACTTACTGTATATAAAACGATTCAATATAAGTATTATGGTCCAAATGTCTTCTAATTTGCCTAATACATATTAGTAAAACATACAACAGAAATGATAAATAGTTGATCTATATACGACCCGTCGCATGCTGATGAATTTTTAATGCTGAAAAAAAATTCTGTTCTTGAAATTTAGTAGCCTAGAAAATTTCTCAGTCGTGTAGTTTGACATATGAGATACACCGTCTCCATTAGATTAAGCTGTTTGTTTGCTATGGTAAATTTACTTTTCAAGCCACATTTATATGCTTTTGAAAAGTAACTCATCTATGACGTTTTAAATTAATAGAATCTTGCATGCAAAGAAAGAAGACTGGCAATTATTTGCGTATACATCAAAGTAACAGATACAGCTTATACTTTTTGTGATTTTCATATCTATTCAAGAATACAATACAGACGTCTTGGTTTTTAGTGCGATGTTTGATAACTTTACGTTTAAGGATAACTTTTTGTCATTCCTTTTCGTTAAAAATGTTTTGTGTTACATTGGTAATTTTTTTCTGATTGTAACCGAAGAACGATGATTGATGGTGTTAACTGTTGTACCCTCAGGGAAACATTAAATTACAGCATATTTAACGCATTTATTTATTTATTGGAAAGACAAGTTATTGGGCTTAATGTCTAGAACAGCCAACATACCAAGTTGTCAATACTTAAAACTTCAAGTATTACTAAAACTACCTTAAATACCTAAAACGCTTTTGTTCTAAATTACGGAATCAAACGACACTACGTTTTCTACACCACATTTTTCAGTTCTGCTTTATCTCACAAGCAAGCATCCACTTCTAGGTCTACGCCTACTGCTTGTCCTTTTCTATAACCAATAGATGTTGTCCTTTTCTGGATACTCCAATCCTTTTATCTGCCTTGATTTTAGTCTCATATAATCTACACTATTACTCACTAATTCCTAATATTAAATAGCTCCAGACACTTCTTAGATGTCTCATTCCAGCAACATCTTTCACACTTTTGTATTTCTTTTGAGAAATCTATGACACTAAGAACAATACGCATCAAACCCTCATGTAAATTACTTTCGTCGTATTCTCACGACTGCAACAATGTTTAACACAACCATTTGTTTCCAAAGATCCTATACAGCAGTGGAGCAAGTTCCGACAGAGACGATACGAACCCATCGTAACTGTTGTGCGATAAAAAAAAGATAGGCGAAATATCAGCTTCGGCGTGCACGCTTGCCGAGAATTCTGCATTTTTAAGCGTGTTTTGTGCATTACATATAACCGATTTTTATAAGCTTTTTAATTGAATGCTAGAAAAAACATTGTTTCATTTGCTAATCGTGTATTCTTGTGCAGCATACAATTTTACAACTCGTTTTTCGAAGAATTTCTGAAATAATGTAGTAAATTAATTTGCAAATACTTATAGTATTCCACAAATGGCATGTAGGTCTGTATTATCTCGAATAATTCTTGATTTTCTCAGTTCTCTGGAAACATCTTCCTTTGGTTTTAATCCTGCCATTTCTTTTAGATCAGTAACTAATTCTGCCCGCATACTTAGAGTAGATGTCATATTCGTCAGATATGAATGCCCTTCTATAACAGACATTGAAAGGGCCAAAACAGAGAACTTAGATAGTGACATGTCAAATTTTTGTGTACAGCGACCGCACCAAAAAATACTTCGTGAGTTTCATAAAGCTCATTTTCGGATTTTTTGGCTATAGACTGGAAGAGTGATGTCCACACGGACATTGTTAAACATAAAACATTATGCTTTACACACAATGTTTTATAAATACTCATGAGTCATGGATGTTCAAATTAAATGAGGGAAAGGAGTTGAACAAGAAGAAGTTGATTCCCGTCGGTACCTGCATTGTGAACATATATAAAAAATGATGTATCTCCGCGAACAGTAAAGGATAATTTTCATAAAAGTATTTTTATCAGACCAGAGTGTAAATGCTAAATGTAAATGTTACTCTACTATGTTCGGGTGTCAAATGTAATGCCTCTACATTTGTTACATTTACTTTAATTATTACTACTAATTAATAATTCTTACTTTTCCCTTTTCTAGCTCAGTCGGAATTTTGTACTTGCAAAATTGGGATCGGCGTTCGTTATTCAGGCTCTCAACACGTTGAACAAATAGATTACAAAGGTTCATATACATATAACTTTATTTCCTATTTATTACACTTCTATATTGTATGGTTATTTAATTTTAACTAAGATATAGATACAGGTAAATATACTGAACTGTGATCCCGGCTCCGAGTGTCCAATATAACGGTTAACTCCTCTTTGTTATCTTTAAGTAGACATCCTTCGTCCAGGTACTAATGGTTAGGTGGTCCTCTGGAGTTTCTGTAATGTTAACATTAATAGAAGGTTTGGGGTTTTGACTTTAGTTTACGTCCTTTAACTGTTTTAATTTATACTGGTTAAATGTCGAAATAAATAAATAATTTTACCTAAATACGTCCCTGTATAAAATACAGAAGCAGGTAGCAAGATAACGCGGTATAAACACGTGCGCGATAAGACACTGAGTTCAACGCTCTGCCTTTAAAGAAATAATCAATATTTTAAAGCGGTCGGTTACAAGTGTAAAGTTTTATACCTGCTTTTCTTATGAAAATAAACTCATTCACGTTTACATTCAATTTTTGCCCTTTTAAATAAATGAAAGCTTTTCGTTTATTTAGTAGCTGGTGTACGGTGGCGGCGTATTATTTGTTTACTTTTACGAGATTAATTTTAGTATACCGGTTTTATTTAAACAAAATAAAAATTAAAAGCTTTTTGTTAGGTTGTGTTTTAAAATATAAAACCTTCGTTTTCTATTTTAAAGTAAATTCTTCGCGTCTAACTTACGTTTTTATGGTGGAGGCGGTGGTGGTTTGTTTTACTTTACGGTGGTTATTTAATACTGACGGACACGTCTCGTGTTTACGGTTACGTTTCTATATTACTGGATTAACGGTGTTTACGAGGTGTTCAGCTTAATCTTCCGACGAGGTTTTAATTACAGGTATCTGGCGGTCGCTGGTACGTTTGTCGAGGTGTGTTGTGTTGTGGTGTTTGTGTAAATTGTATAGGTGGATCTCCTTTGTTAGAAATCTGGGCAAACCACCCGTTAAACTAAACAATAGGATCTCGGTCGGTCTTCAAACTCCACAGTGTAGGTGTGTATAGGTGGATCTCCTTTGTTAGAAATCTGGGCAAACCACCCGTTAAACTAAACAATAGGATCTCGGTCGGTCAAATGGAATGTCGGGCAACTACCCTTCAAACTCCACAGTGTAGGTGTGTATGTGTAGTAACAGAAGAGTGCGTCTGGTAACAGAAGAGTACGTCGGGCTTACAACCCTGCATATCCCGGTCACCAGGTATCTCAACTTACGTACTTTCAACGTTAGATCTCTGCAACTCTAACCTTTTGACTTCGGTGATGCTATCAAGTCGCGGAGTCGCGATTTCTACTCGGACGGCGGTTACAAGCGGACGGTTTACAACAGGTAGCAGTCGGCGCGAACGCGAATATTATTCTTTACTGCTATATATCGATCTATATATTACAAACACCTATATATTACAATCATCTATTATAACTCTTCTCCAGCAGCGCGTGCCGCGTTTTTATAAAGAATTCGCGAGGGTGGTTACGAAACTTTGGTGGTGAGATTCCGTAAGCCCGTATTGGTGGAAGATGTTCTGACGTATACAAACTTTTAAACGTTTTTGGGATTTACGTCTGGAGGAGGATGCATGATTAATTATTGTGCAATTTTATGCAACGTTATGAAATCTGTTTAACTTTTACTAGAACTTCTACGAATTTTTATGATGCTTTGCACCTGTGCATTTAGCGCGTCACGTTATCTTACTAAATTTTGTGAATCAGTACTGGTATTTTACTTAGCAAATAATTAATCATGATAGGAAAATTTTTATAAAGGACGGCGTCTTGCTAATAAACTTCGGGAACTAATTAAAAATAATAAAAAATCGGGATATCTGACGGCGTCCCTTTACAAGAGGATATAGCTTTTCTGATTATATTCCTGCCAATATCGCAAAATCTACATATGTAAGAGCATTTGATCGAATTGGTTGGATTGATTTTGAAACAGGAAAATATAGGCGATCTATTAATATTTCCCAATTATCAATGAAATTAGGTAAAGCCGTTTATAAATCTTTACCAGGTTTTCACTCTTTTACTGGTAATGACTATACTGCTGATTTTGCAAGAAAAGGAAAAGTGCATCCTTTTAACATACTCACACTCGCACAATATAAAATTTTTTTTCTTCACTTAGATCTGCTTGGGAAATAAGTGATGAAGCAATACTCAGGCTTGAAGAGTTTACTTGTGAAATACTTGGCCAAAATCATTGTCAAGACGTTGACTCTACAAGAGTAAAATTATCTTTTAAATGGAATAAGCCCAAAAATAGTTCTAAAGCCTCCTCTAATATTAAAAATACAGATCCTGCATTACTGCCACCATGCAATCAGTATTAAAAAATAAAATATTACGATGCAGTTTGATTTCTATACTCAGGGACTGACCCCAGAAACTTATGGTTGGGAAATAACTGACAATGGATATTTACATCCCACTGGAAGAGAATACAGATATTCCTCTTGATATACCTATAAATTCGGATGATGAAGAATGTGGAGGCAGAATCCAATAATTTTTGTTTATATCGAATAACGTGTGTGTGTGTGTGTGTGTGTGTGTGTGTGTGTGTGTGTGTCTATATATATATATATATATATATATATATATATATATATATATATATATGTATGTATAATGAAACTTTTATCATATTTTTTGACTTATAACGTATATGCCCACATACTTTTGTCTTAGGAGTGTTTTCAAGTCAATTGATTAATAAAAAAAAAACCTTTTTTATACCTCATGACGTATTTTTTGCCCTTTTCAGATATTTGAATGTTGCCTTATAAACAGAGATCACCCAAATATTATGTCTTACGAAGTTACTGGGACACTCTTATACCTTATGACGTGCATTTCAGCCCTTTCTCCAGAAGTTTTTGTCTTATAGTATATATACCCACATACATACTTTGTGTCTTACGTTGTCGTATGGAACTGTTTTGGATAAGTCTGCCACTCCCACATCGAATTATACAGTTACAGCTCTATACCTTGTGATGTACATTTTAGTCCAATTTTAAAAATTGAATAATTTTGTTTAACCAAACGACGCCCCCGTTTTGAATCGTAAGACGAAGCAATTATCATTTGGTTTAGGAATCCGCATTCAAACTCATAGTCCACAACTTTATACCTTATGACGTAAGTTTTCAGTTTTCTGTCCATTAGAAGTATGTCACATGTTACATGGTATTTTTTTGTCTATACATACCTGTAATACATACGTTTGTATTTGTGCATATTTTATGAGAAAAATGATTTATTTCAGAGCTTTTGTGGCTAATTATTATTTATTTAACTAAATGTTATCATTTTAATGTGTATCATGGATTAAGACGATAATCTTTCTTCTGAGCAGTACGAATTACTACTAAGGCAGTTAAAAGGTAAAACTCAAAGCAAGTTTCCGCCGCAATTTCGTATTTTTGCATTAACGGTTATTTTTGTTCTAATGCTGCCTACGAATATGTAAGAAATGTGTTTGGAATATGTTTATCACACCCTGCTACTTTAAGAAAAGTGGTACAGTTCCATAGATGGCTCCCTAGGTTTTACTGCCGAATCTATTAGAGCTTTTAAAACTAAAAGAGAAAAGTTCCGAAGCAAGGGGAAAGAGTTAATTTGTGCGTTGGTAATGAACGAGATGAGTATTGGAGAACAAGTTGACAAAATAGGCAGTAGGTATACTGAATATCTGAAATTGGACTTGTCGATAATAACTTGCCTATATCAAAAGACGGTTTAGTCCTCCTGCTGGCAGTAGGAGCTGGTACCAATACTGTGAAGGAAAAGCAACTTTAGCCAAAGCTGCCTAGATATGACTGCCGATGTTGGTTTAAAGAAAATTAAAAAGTATGTAGGTATTTTATTGGACCCGTGTCATATGATAAAGTTGATCCGAAGTACACTTGATCATTGGTACTATATGACAAATCTCGTAAAAAAAGTTGCTTGGAATTTTTTTAAGGAATTCAATTTCTAAGAAAAATTACAATCGCAATTACGGCTGCAAAAATTCCTAGGTGACAATAATATTATAAAACCGAAAAAATGAAAGTAAAATTAGCAGTTCGGTTCTTCAGCTCTAGTGTAGCTGTCGCTTTTGAGTATTTAAACAACCTCATATTCTGAGGTCACTCGTAATTTTGGTCGAACAATCGATTAACGCTTGTACGTTTTCAATACAAAAAATTTCTTAGCTCGGAAACCTGTTTCAGCTAAAAAACAACAACATATTTTTCTCATTTTTCAGTTACTCCAGATTACATAGAATATATAAAAAGTGACCAAAAAAAGTGTATATTGGACATAAGTAAAGAAACGCCGCTGAGAAAGTATTCAGAAGTTTGGAGAAATCCATTTTTATTAATTTTAAGAAATTGATTTTGCGCAACACTAACTCAACTAAATCTTCAAAATATTTTATATCTTTAAAAGATCATATTCTTAATCAGGATCCTTTAAGCAACCATGTTATGTTACACAATTAGTTTATTTAATTCTAAATACGTATTTTACAATTAGAATTCGCCACAAAATCAAACAGCTGGCTGACAGAAAATAACAAACCCGCCATAAATATTCAAAAATAATTACGTTCAAAGATCAATAATATAGAATTGTAGAATATGTGTAACCTTAAAATGTGAAAATATACCTACAGCAAATCTATAACTGTCAGAAAACTTTCCACGCAAACATATCTATATTTTTTTATCATAAAAAAATTTACAATAATAATAATAATAAAATTTATTGTCCAACAGAACAAAGAAAATTCCAATTACAGAACGTTTACTTGAACTAAATTAATACATATTCCATAGTGTAATACATGCACCATTCTATTTATCTTTATACATTGCTAAAAATAATAAAAGTGTCAGAAGGTAAATATATTAATATACTACTAATAATATAATTACAACAAAGCAACAAATTTGTTTATCAATAATAGTAACAAAAAACAAACAAAAAAGAAGTCAATGCGCCATTGAATTCAATCTTTTAATGAGTTATAGTTGATATCGGCCGAACTTGGCAAATAACGTTAAAATCGATCAACGATAATAATCTATCTTATTGTGCAATATTTTATAAAGAAAAATTATCCACTAAAAACTTTAAAAATTTTCTTTGCATACTTTCAAGGAGATCTTTTTGGTTTTGGTAAATAGGATTCCAGATAACTGCACAGTACTCCAGTTTATTGCGTACTAGTGAGTCAAATAAGCACCTTAAAGCAATTGTATAAACGTTTATAATTTCGCACAAAAAAGCCAGAGTTGAAAGTGAAGATCTTACCATTGTCTTGAAATGATTAAAATTTAACTCACTATCGAAGGATATGCCTAAACAGTTAACAATGTTTGTTCTAGTAAGCACAACTGAGTCAATGTTATAATAAAATTCTATTGGTCTAGCTTTGCGTATATAAGTTACTACTTTACATTTAGATATATTTAAAAACAAACAGTTAACATTGCACCAGTCTTGCAGAACATGAAGCTCGTGTTGAATGAGATTGCTGTCAGGTATGGATAAAATTTATGAATAAATTTTACGATCATCCGCAAAAAGCAGTTTATTGCGCCTAATTTGAGAAGTGAGAAGTAAAAATAACACTGATTGATTCTTGGGATCCTCCAGAAGTTAGGTTAATACAAGAGGAAGAGTAACTATTGCAAGTGACTTGTTGATTACGATTTGCCAAGTAGGATACAAACAATGACAACAAACATTGGCTGAAACCAAAGTTGGCTAATTTAGCTAATATCGTGTCATGTAGGATGCAATCAAACGCATTGGCAAAGTCAGTGTATACCGTAAGTATCAACTTGTCCATGAGTGTCAAGTGTAGTGGCAACACATATAGTGAGGCACGCTAAGTTTGTGGCTGTTGACCTTCTCTCCATGAACCCGTGTTGAAAAGGACAAATGTATCGATTAATTAAACGATAAATTTTTGAGTACAGCACACTTTACTAAAGTTATTAAAAATTCTAATCGGTGGATCATTTGCAACATCGTTAGAATCGCCACTCTTTAAGAGTAGACAAATGTTAGCCATCTTCCAAATATTCGGAAATATGTTGGAATTAATAGACGCGTTAAATACGTATTCAATAAGGGTTCGGCAAAAATATTCATACATTCCTTCACTAAGAAGCTAGGAATTTGGTCGCAACCAGACGTATTTGAGTATTTCTATTTACGTATAGCGCTTAAAATATCGTCAATAGTTATTTTCTCGATGCTTATGATATGTATCTTACTATCTGTATAAAAATGAAAAATATTCTTTTGACTGTAAGAAGAATAAACAGAACGAAAATAATCTTTGAAAGCATTAACTATTGCTTGGGGGTCAGTAAAAACCTTATCTACATACTTAACACTACCGGAATACGGGAGACGCCACGATTATAGTTAATGAAGGGCCAAAAGTACTTAGGATTACATCTGACAGAAAGTTGAACTTGAGCAATATAATTCCTATAAGCAGTTTAATTTGAGACTTGATAACTTTCCTCAGTCGTTTGTATAGGAGTAAAAAGCAGTTCAATAGCGACTTGTATTTCTTTAAAGAATTATTTTTAAGCCGTATATGTTTAACTTCTTTTGTAAACCATTTTCTTATAAACTGGGACAAATAAATCAAAAAGTGCATAAATAACATTGTAAAATTCTATGAGAACTGCATTGGATCTAAAATAGTTTTAAAAAGGTACAATCTACAAAAGCATTGTATAAACTGAGGGAATCAGTGTTATTGAAATTATATTGTTTTACATTTTTATTAAAGGAAAACGGAATCGAAGATTTATTTACACAGTTAAGGTCAATGTTTAAAGTTGGATGAAAAATGAATCTTTATTAACGATAGGACCATAGTCATGATGCACAGAATAATCTAAATTGATCAGAATTAAACCTAGAAGGTGATTTTGCTTATTAACATTACCGTTGAATTGTTTAAAATTCAATAAACTTACATCATAGTTGAATTGTTGTCAACATCAGAACTATTAAAATGCGGAATATCAAAAGTCACGTAAAATAATAATTTTGTTTTATCATTAATCAGTTTGTTCGAGTAGAACAAACAGTAATTTAAAATTAATAAATGTTGTAGACGGAACAATATTTTGAATTAATATTGATCAGGTACTATTAATATAAAAATGTAAACCTTCACCGTTATTACACATAATAAAATACATATCTCTCTGGGTTTTTAAATGGTGTATTTCTATATCAAAGTTATACTGTAAGGTTATTTTGATGCACCGTGTATGTGTAGTATTTTGATAACGTATGTAAAGTGTTTTGAATGTAGCTGAAGTGAGTTTGCAGGAAAAAAGATTTTTTTTTTTGTGTATGCGTAATGTAAGTTGGTGTAATTGATACGCCACTGGAATTTAGTGAGGTATTGGTTATCGTGTGAAGGCATATTTGAATGCTACAGAAAGATTTTCGTGTTGGAAGCGTTAAAGTTGGTTGAGAAATAATGTTTTGAGTAAATCTTCATTGATACGGCACTGGTAAAACTACTGGCCTTTTTGCTACTATCTATGGAGGAATTTGGACTGAAGAAATTGTTGTAGACGTATGAGTGAGTGAGTTTATGATATATTGATGTTTTATTAACGTGCAGTAAGGAATATGGATGCATATTTTTGTTTGTAGAAGTTTTTGTAATATGGTACAATAGGAAAATTTAATGCATGTTCAAGAATTAAGTTGATAGAATGTGAGGGAGTTCGCTAAATTGTGCGGAAATAGTGTTCGTCCACATGTGAGATTTGCATAAAAAGTTGAGGGATAATCTGGTTAATCTACAGTGTAAATGTAATTGTAATTGATGATTTGTTCGGAAAGTTATTAGTGAATTTACAAAGCAATTCAAGATGGCTATGTTTATTTCGTACCGTTAACGTCTTCAACCACGATGGAACCTTCGACGCGGCAAAAAAACGTGTGAAATACTCAATTGTGATAAGTGAATTTTGATCTTAGCGCTAATTTATTGTGACCTATTGGCAATATGGCGGGCAGAAGGTATATAAGCAAGTGTTAAATTTGAGGGGTTAGTTAGTTAGTTGGCTACAGGTTTTAGATAGTTCAAACAGAGCTTGAGTAAAGGTAACGAGCGTTGCATAACCGTTAAAATAGTTAGTGTCGGGGTTTATTTGTGAAAATTATAGTGTTAGCAGAGCATATATAGCGACTGCATTAACCCATAAGGGGACAAATCGTATAGACAATCACAACGAAATAATTTAATATATTGTGAGTTGAAGGAAAACATTAGTGATTTTCTTCAAGAAATAGAAAGTGCTTAGGCAGATTAGAAGTTAACACAGCAAATATTTTGTTATTATTGTTCAATTGTGGAACGCGTGACCTAATATTATTATAAAGAGAACCGAAGGTAACCATCTAAGTGACCCACTGAAAAGTTTGCAAAATTTAGTTAAGTTATTGGTGATCCTGATCATCATTGACATTGAATGTGTACAATCGTTAGCAATACCAAATTGATTGTATAAAAAAGCAATCTTATTTGTATAATGTGTATATGGAAGTAACCATTTTTCATTGTGGTAAACGTTTTAAAAGGGCAAACACCACAGCATAAGGTGATGAGATGTTAGGCTAAAGAGCCCCTTTACCCGGTATGCGAGTGAACAAACCATAGACACTGCGTTACTGAGTACTACAGCCGAGTGCGTATGGCGAATACGGCCACCTCTTGTGTTTTGTGTATAGTGCATCTAAGAATTTAAAAAGGATTACCGAAAGCAGATCGTATGGACAACTACTGCACCAATTAATGTAATACGTAAGAATTAGATTTAAATTTTATTGAACCAAGACAAGTATGACTATCTTATAAGTACATTTTTTTGTTATTGTTGAGTTAATTACGGTTAATTCAAAGAAAAAAAAAGGTAATTGAACTTTAGTATTTTGTTGTTTTAGTGTTAGGAATAGTTTTAGTCGTATTGATGTGTTGGTGGTTTAAACCACGCCTTGTATATTTCATGGAGTCAATATATATCCTTATTTATTTTGTCGTTTATTTGTGTCAATGTGCCTAACTGGTTACATTCTGATAAGTGAAATTAGTCTTTGCATATCTTCGAATTTAAGGATCGATTGGAAATTGCGTAACGAGCCAGATCGATCACAAAATTTCATTTTCGCTTTGAAATATTAATGCAAACCATTACTAACAAAGTACTTATTTTTTTTTATTCAGCATAAATTACAGTTTTGAAGTAGTAAAGTTTAAACGTATTAATGAATGTCCAAATACGATTTTAAAGATAAAGTATTAATAAAATATAACGATTTTATTGATGATACAAGCACTAACCGCTCTATGTTTGAATTATTCAGCAATCAACGAACATTTTGTTGAGATAACCATTCATTCTTAAACCGATTTCGTTTATTTTATTTGGAACATTCTAAATTGGGAATATTTATTTAATTCAAAGTTTTATAACAGTTAGAAGTATAAATTTACAGGTATACGAGGGATACCTAAAAAGTATTCAAGTTAAACTCTTAAGATTTGAGAATTTTCATTTGTACAAGGTGTGTTCAATAAGTCCACGACAACTAGTGTATTTCAGAATTTTCTTAAGCTTTTGGATACATTTATTTTGAAGAGTGATTGAATTTGAATAGTGAATGGTTTTACTGAGTAGGCTGCAATCCTGTCTTCCACAGTCAGATAGGATTAATTTACCAGCCTAAGACATTTTAGCCTTTAAATTTGCCTAAGACTATTTATTTTAGCCAAATTTAAGATTGTGGTGGCGCCTAGAGACAATTTTTCCCGGACTGAGCTTTGGGAGTTGTAGATTAATGGTAAGTGTAAGGTGTTTGAACTACTTTTCAATAATTTAGTCCTTATATCGACTACACCCATTTACACTGTAGCTGGCTTGGCAACCCGCTTATTTCGGTAAGTATACGCGATGCATAGTGCGGTTTGGACGTGTAACAATACAATCTAAACGTTTCGATAACATTTACAGTTATCTTAGTCAGAGTAATATTATCTATTAAAATTGTTAAAGAAGTTGAAACGATTTTGTGAAAGCTGAAAAATTAAAACATAAACATACCCCTGCTACTGATATGATGATAATTTGAGAAACGTATAATGCCAACTATAGAATTCAATTTTAGTAAAGAATAACTAGATCAATAAAAATTAAATATTGTTAAACTGTCTTAAAGATGACAAATCAGAACGCCCTCTAGCGGTCGAAGGCTAGCGATGAAAAATGTCAACCAAGAAATTAGTTTAACAAAATTTAGTTAAGTTATGATGTAAGTGTGTTGGGAAAAACTTTTTTTTAAATTGATAGAAGCATTCACCAATATAAACATGATATCGATTAAAACAATAATTGGATTATTTTAATAACAAACGTTCAGACGTGAATGGTCAAATGCCTTTCCTAAACTTTTAATGAAAACCATTCAGGAACGTATTTTATATTTCATTATTTGTTATATGTAAGGTACGTATACTAATTACTATTTTTACCAGCTATTTAAATTTTTTTTAATAAAATATTAAATTGAATTATTTCATGTAATCTCATTTCAACGCGAATAGCGCGCTTCTGCCTCAAAATTGATGCTGTTCTTTACCAACATCCGCAGTATTGTATATGTCCATTCTTTTCTTATGTTGAATCATCGATCCACTAAGTACAAGACCCTTGACCTGGTCTTATATCACTGTTCAGCAATAACCAAATCAATTAACATGCTACTTGCACATTTTTATCTTTAATTCTTTTAATTAAGTTATAGAAGCACTCTAAAAGTCCTAACACAATCATTATTCTCTCAATAGCCAATTATCCACTTCTTCAAATTAATTTGACATTTATCTATCTATTCAGTTACTCGATTATACTGTTTCTCTAGACAAAAGTGCGATTCATGCATTTCTTGGTCCTTAAAGGTCTGTATACGATGTGTTGCTTAGAAAATTATCCCTTGTTACTGTAAATGTGATTTTTCATGACCGTCCTTGATCCTTGAGGAGAATACCGTTGATTCATACAGTTAAATGACCTAAAAACCAAGTGAATTCTTTTTAAAGTAAAATTCAAAAATTACTTATGTTAGTGATGACAACATTACTTATACACCAATTCCATATAAAAATTTAAAAAACGTTTAGTGTTCAAATCTCTTAAATTACAGGTATCGTTTACTCATTCTGTTATATTGAAATAAAAACCGTGAACTTGGTGTACGAGTAAAGCAGATACTCTCAATTGTAAGCAACATTTAAAATGTAACGAAAATTTAGACGTGGAGATCAGTATCCAAAAATTTGGAGTGTTTCCATTCAAAATTCCCACATACATACATATACAGCATAAAAGTACTAGCGGATTTATATAGTTACATAATAATACTACGCACAATGCAAAAGTGAAACTGAAAATTTTTTGAGTTTTACATGTCCTTCAACACCTTCATTCTACTCTAAAACAAAAATTACAACAACTTTCTTAAGAATTTTCACTTTTCTAGATAATGTCCAATGCTTTTTATTTAAAATAAACAGTCAAAATACATTTATAAGTAGCTTCTATTGTTTAAAGCTTGTATAACGTTTTCACTACGTACACCATTTAAAAACAATTTTAACAAAAAAAATCATTTTTCCCGTTGGGGGTTAGAACTATCATTGCTTTTATTCCCAGTCTGATAATTGAACCGTTTGACCAATAGCTTCATTTATGTTTAACATTTATTGTCAGCATATTATTAATTTTTACCATCTTTGTCTTTATATAAGAATAATTTTTTATTTAAATGCCATTTCTAGTGCGTTTATCAACTTGAAATTTCATATATAACAGTTTCTTAGTATTCTCCATGCGTGTGAGAGACTTCAATGTAATAGTTTCATTTAAACAACAAGTTTACTAGAAAAAATCTAAAACTGTGTAGGTTAACAGGTACTTCCAGTAATTCTACACATCCCAAAAGTTGCTACGGATCTACGATTTTACTATTATAGGTGTATCCCAAATTTTGTCACCCCAGCTCAAACGGTCTGACCGCTATCGTGTTTACATTCAGACACACAGACACGCACACACGCACGCACGCACACACGCAGGTATGTTGTAGTGTTTTGAGCTGGCAACCTCTGTTCCGACCCCGGAGGGCGCCCAGTTGGTTTGCTCGATTTAGTATCCTGTCTAGTGTTGTTTGAATGTCGGGGAACCAGGGTCTTGGTGAAGAAGATTCATAGGTAAATAGATTCCTGTTGGTGTATGAGTCTTTCGCTGTTGATGGTTAAGGAAACATTATTGTCGGCTAGATTGGAAAATTTGTCATCGTGGTAGTTATGACGTCGGTAGAGGATCGCGTATGTTTTGGTTGGATTGACGGAGACTCTCCACCGGATTGACCAGTAGGAAAAGTTCTGGAGGGTTTTGGATATAGGGCCGTTCCGCTGTTCCGATGTACTGCCCAGAAGGTAGTGTCATTCGCAAACTACCGGTTGTGTTATAGTGGGAATGTCGAAAGCCAAGAAGGCGTAAAGTATTGGGGGTAAAGCAGAACCCTGCGGCACGCTTGCTCTGGGTACGAATGGATCGGAAAAGGTGTTGCCTACGTTCATTCGTACTGAACAATTAATCTGGTGGGATAGTAGGACTTTGTAGAAGTGAGCAGGGATAGTTATGTTACGAATCTTGTCAAGGAGACCGGCGTGCCAGATTCTGTCAGATTTCCAAATAATAATAACAATATCCAAAAACACAGCCAAGTTGTGTTGCATATGGTGAAATGCTCTGATAAGCTTCAAATGATTATGCCAAGTTTGGTTAGGATAGAAGCTGAATTAGCTGTTCGGAAGTAGCTTGTTGAATTTTAAATCATCTCTAAACCGCTTGGATAGAATCTGTTCAAAGTGATTTTCGATACAGCTTAAGAGGGAGATGGGTCTATAAAGGGATGGTATGGTAGGGTGGGAGTGCGGTTTGTGTATCATGACGGTGGAAGCCGATTTACAGTCCTTCGGGAAGTGTGTAAACAGCTTTCACTATTAAGCGGTAATGCAGGATGAGAAAATAGTCTAATTACATTTTATTATTCCAAATTTGTAACCTGATGTTTAACAATTTTCACATCAT
>JARFJB010000083.1:237500-246600 GCA_036346205.1 Vesta saturnalis | reverse complement strand
TTCCTTTTACTCAAGAATTGTTAACTTGTTAGAAATAAATTCATACGTTTTACTGTATTTATTTACCTATGCCATTTTGAATTTATTGCAGTACAAAGAATCAACTCGTATATATGTTGAACTTATTATGAGAGATGCTGAAGGTGCTATTGATCATACTTATGGAGTCCACTATGATACCAAAACTGACAAAGACAGCTACTATTACTAGATAATAAATGAATGAGTATTCATTGTAACTAATTATTGAAATGTTGGAATAAAAGAAAAATTTTAATTTCTCTTTTTGCTTCTATTTCTTGTGGTAAAAATATTCCTAAGATCCTTTAACCGTTTCAAGAATGCTAAAGGTGAAGTGATGAACAAGAATTTAAGAAAAAATTGTGAAGTGGTTTATTACGTACCAATAAGGCAGAGGCAACAGATTACAGAATGCCGGAGCTCAGTTCGTCGGAGGCACTGGATGCGTGGTGTGTCTATTATCAAAGGAGACAAAGAAAGAGTTCACTACCCAGCCGTAGGTCTTTAACTACCGCTTGCTCAGAACGGATCGTGCGTAGGGCAATAAGTTTGCAGTAATTTTGGGCGCCAGGAATCGCCCTCTACGCTAAGCCATACCGTTATCCCGACTCCTGGATACACGGTGGTACAGTGGATGGGTAAGGAACTAAGGAAGAGAAAAGGAGGAAGAAAACTCACCAAACAAAACTATCAAAGTAACGTAGTAAAAGTAAATTTAATTGCTATCGTTAATTACTTTTTCAAAACGGTAGAACTTATTCTCACAGAACAAACAAAATTATATTAACATTGTACAAATTTCGATTATCTCACAGATGTGTCAATTTCTGTTAATAATTAAGGAAAAAAAAATATTTGTATTACAATATACTTAATGCAAGAACCGAAGTAGTATTATTGCGAGTCAGAATAACCCCAAATTTGACTCAAATACCCAATAAATAAAACAAAAATGTTTACAGTACTTTAGCAAGTTGCTGAGTAACTATACGCAACCCAAAATCAATTAGTTCTAGAGAAAAGTTTAAATAATTAACTGAAAACGTTTCCTTTGTAATGAGACCTTTCATTGTGTACACCGAAAGAAAACATAGATTCTCGCTACAACAAGCGTTTTAGATAACAAGAGAATGAAACACAGAATAATGACTAATACTTGCCGCAGCGTACACGAATAGCAGAAGTATTCCCTAAAATTATTGTATAGCATAGTAATACTTATTGACATTTACATAAGACACATTAATATTTAAATACTTAACCGCCCAATTAAAGCGGTTGCTGAAAGAAAATGGGGACGATTCAATTAACCCAAACTTATTTATTTCTGAGAAAAACTAAATCAATAACCAAATATTTAGGAAGAAAAGAGCCAGAAATAAATAATTGAGTAACCAAATCGTTCTCGTAACCTAATTTTGATAAAGCAAAGAAAACTTTTATGAGAAAAGAAACATTCAACAATGAAAGTAATAAGTTCGGCACAGGTAATTTAGATTCAATGCTACTATTTAGACACATCCAGTTACTTAAATTGTGACGCGCATACTTATATAATGAAACTCGTCTGCCGCGCAGCTGACATTTACATTAAACATAACGGTAGTGTTAATCACAAGTAAAGCTGTAAATTCTAATATTAACCAGATAATGAAACTAATAGTAAAGTACAGGCTTAGGAAGGTAGTACGATACTAAATCAATCAATGTTAGCTAGAGGTTACTGATCATATTTACAGATACAATTAAGGTGAGCAGTTTTAGGGTTATTAATCCTAATTGAAATCTATACCTTCATTCGCAGACAATAATGGAAGTAGTACATAGAATAATACGGATAAACACCCTGACCTTATTTGATGTCGAGAGTTCTTACTCTAGCGATGGGACAGCCACTAAAGCAGGTGCAGCGCTCCCGATATGATATTTCCAATGGCTTATGTTAGCGTAGCCAATCCAAACTCACATTTAAGTTACCGGAAGGTTACAGATGAGGAAAAATAGGTTCGCAAGAAGAGTAATTTTTCCTTCTAATTGAAGCTAATACCAAACTAATCCACCGTAAAACCAACATAACATCAACATACAACCACACAGAACCAATACAAAACCGCTAAAAAAAGTAAAGGTAGGTAAGCACGAAGATAGAAAGGTTTATGAACTTACCACTATGTTGTAAGACGTGCAATAAATGTTAAAACGAGCCGGATAGGTTCGTATCTAAAGCTTTATATTTGTAGATTGTATGTGTTCCGTTCCGTAAGAAGAAAGATTTTAAATTAGTACCAAATAGAGAACTGTACTTCTTACCCTTATTGGACACGACCAAATTTTGTTTGAAATCCGCAAAGCTTGCGTTCAATAGAATTAACAAATTTGGTAGGAATTCCTATTGTTTTGAAATCTTTTACCAGAATCCGAAATAGTTTCGTTTAGTAGAGAAAGTGTAAAAGAAATCACAAAATTTTCGTAGCGTCACAAAATGGCGGAGAAGAAAGTGAAAATTTTGTTATCAAAATCAATTTGTGATCTATGTTCAATAAAACAATTTTCCTATTGGTTATTTGATACATTAAACCTCGCCCTCCTACGAGAATTTCGTAAACTAACTTAAAGTATTGGTGTTTACAACCATTATGTAGTACCGAGTTTGGCTACACGCCGACAGATGTCATACCTATTTACTTTTGATAGAATTATTAATATGAATCGGATTTTTGTTAAATTACACAATAGAAGACATGTAAAATTACTGTAATGTGTTACACACGAATCGTACGAATAGTGCGTTTAGTACATATAGAGAAGGAGTTAAAGTAGATAATTTTTTAGTAATTAACAGAATTTACGCAGAGAAATTTTTGTACGTTACAGGTTGTAATAATTTTTATGAAAATGTGTGATAAAATTATAATTAACTCGTAAAACATGCTTCATACACTTAGATGTTTGTTCATTTTCTTGTAATTTCACTTTTACCGCTGTTAACAGTGAATTTGTTGGAAACGTGTTACAGATACTACACAATTTATGGCTACCATTACTAGATAATGAATGAATGAGTATTCATTGTAACTAAGTATTGAAATGTTAGAATAAAGAGAAAATGTTTAATTTCTCTTTTTACTTTTTTACTTTTACCTTGTGGTAAAAATATTCCAAGGATCCTTTAACCGTTTCAAGAATGCTACAGGTGAAGTGATGAACTAGATTGTGAAAAAAATAATTTTGGAAAACACTTAAATATATTGTTAACAAAAAATGTAACCCTTAACATAAATAAATAAAGGTTAGTATAAAAGGATTATAATTCTCATAAGTTTGTGCTCAAATTTCTGTACATACAGCAAAATTATTCAACCAGCCCCATTTTATAGAATTTTAAAAGATTTTAGAACTTGAAAAGCATAAAACAATTTAACATTAATTTATTATTTATATATTATTATAAACAGATCTAAGTATAACAAACAAAACTATTCTAAACATGAACTAACACTAATTAACAAAAGAAACTAAACCTAAGCATCTAGATTCTCTAACGTATGTAACACTTTTTTTGCGTATCATGTATGTTTTGGCGCACTTTGCTAAAGAACCATTGGCTTCGTTTAGCCTCTATTTAGCCACTTCCGATATCATAAAATTCCTAGCATACGGGAGAAATGGTTCTAAATGAATATATTAAAAGTCTAAACTAGCAGGTGGTTGCACCAAAACATTTTTGTGTGTGTGTGTGTGTGTGTGTGTGTGTGTCTGTCTGTGTCTGTGTCTGTGTCTGTCTCTGTCTACCGTGTCCGTGTCGTGTCACTCGTGTCCGATATCATACGATGTCCGTGATCCGTGTCCGTGTCAGTGCCGTGTCGTGTCGTGTCCGTGTCCAGTGTCCGTGCTACCTGTCCGTGTCCGTGTCCGTGTCCGTGTCCGCGTCGTGTCCGTGGCGTGTCCGTGTCGTGTCCGTGTCCGTGTCGTGTCTGTGTCCTGCGTCCGTGTCGCGTCCGTGTCCGCGTGTGTCGTGCGTCCGCGTGTGCGTGTGCTCGTGTGCGTCGGTCCGTGTGCGTGCGCTGTGCGTGCGTGTCGTGTTGTGTCGTATCGTGTGTGTCGTGTCGTGTGTGTCGTGTCTGTGTGTTGTGTCGTGTCTTGTGTGTTCGTGTCGTTCGTGTCGTGTCTGTGTGTCTTGTGTCCGTTTGTGTGTGTCGTGTGTGTCTGTGTGTCGTGTGTTTGTGTGTCTCGCTGTGTTCGTGTGTTGTGTCGTTCGGTGTGTGTGTGTGGGTTGTGTGTGTGTTGTTTTGTGTGTGTGTGTGTGTTGTGTGTTTGTGTGTGTGTGTTGTTTGTGTGTTTGTGTGTTGTGTGTGTGTGTGTGTGTTTGTGTGTTGTGTGTGTTTGTGTGTTTTGTGTGTTGTGTGTGTGTGTGTGTGTGTGTGTGTGTGTGTGTGTGTGTGTGTGTGTGTGTGTGTTGTGTGTTGTGTCGTTGTGTGGTGTGTGGTGTGTGTGTGTGTGTGTGTGTGTGTGTGTGTGTGTGTTGTGTGTGTGTGTGTGTGTGTGTGTGTGTGTGTGTGTGTGTGTGTGCTGCGTGCGTGTCGTGCGTGCGTGCGTGCGTGCGTGCGTGCGTGTGTGCGCGGTGTGTGTGTGTGGTTTTTTTACTTTGAACAATTTATTTCTCACATGCTCCATTACAAAATGTAATACTACATGTATGTAACATAAATGTTATAACTTTAAAACTTCTTACGATAGTGCTATTTCAATTAAATTTTAGGTTAAGAAGAAAAAAAAATTTGAATATAAATTAACTTTTAAATGCTAAGGTTGAGATTAACTAAATATTATAATTCTATTAAATGCTAATATCTAACATAACGTTAATATAGCGGTACACACTAAAATTATATTACTACTAAATGCCAAAAATAACATTAATACAATGATGCACATCTATTTCATAATATCTCTAAGTTAATATTATTTATGTATCTTAAAAGGCATTCAGATGTTTGTCAATTAATTCTTTTTATCAACAGGCCATAAATCGCCTTTAAGTAGAATTTCATGTTTTAATTGTTTGCGTATAGTATTTAGATATTTACAATTATATATTAAATGGTCAATTGTTTGATTTTCTCAATACCACATAAACATTTTGGGTCATTAATAATTTTATATTTGTAAAGATAATTTTTAATTTACCATGACCTGTTCGAATCATTGTAATAATTGGTTTTAATGAAATATTGATATTTAAACGTTCTTCAATTGATCGAAAAAATAATATAGTTTCTAAACCTTTTAAAGAATTATTCCACAAATTTTGCCACTTATCTACGCTTAAATTTTTGAAATAATTTACTATTGAAATTTTAGGAATTTTATCGTATATAACATAATTTTCACTTAAATTTGTTGCTTCTTTTGCCAAATTATCTGCTAATTCATTAAATTTTATACCCGAATGTGATTTGACCCAACAAAATTTATTTTCCAATCAATTTCTTCCATGTTTATTATTAATTTTCTAATTTGTTCAATTAAATTGTAATGTATGTTCCTATTTTTAAGCAATCTAATGTAATTTTGCTGTCTGTGTATATAGTTACAATTTTTCTTTTCATTATTCATAAATAATAATTTTCTAATGCTTTTAGAATCGCTAAGCTTTCTGCCTGATTATTAGAACATTTGTCATCTAATTTATATTTATATGTATTTAATAATTGTCTATTCTTACATATAACAATTCCAGCCAACTTTTCCATTTATCTTACTGCCATCTGTGTAAATTTCATAGGAAATGTTTTCATAATTTTCTTGTATAATAGGAAATTTTGCAGGGTGAATCAGTTTTAATTAATGTTTCTTTGTCGAAATTAAATATATTATTTGTCAATTTCTTTATATTTATATATATGTCTGACATTTCTTCTAATTTGGTTATAACAGGGGTTAAGCCTGTTATAACACAAGATCGAATATGAAATTGTTCTATAGCCTTTGGCAATTTTAATATTAATTAATCTATGGACTCTTTCTAGTTTAGTACAATTCTTTTTCTTTTTAAAGCTTTTATCCAAACTGGTACACCGTAAGATAGTAAAGGCAAAATAGCACCATTATAAATCGTTTTAAAACTTTAGATCCTAATCCCCAATTAACTTTTGCATATCTTGAAATTGCATTAATAAACTTTATACACTTGGATGTAACATAAAACATGATTATCGAATGTAAATTTTGAATCTAAAATAACGCCTAAATATTTTAATTCTTGAACTTGTTTCAGTTTTTATTATTTAAATATATATTAATTTTAACGTTATTTGAATATCTTTTTTTAGAAACTAACAGAACTTTAGATTTTGTATGATTAAATTCAATTTCATTATTTTGGCCCAATTTATAATTTCTCTTAAATCAACATTTGCAAAATTTTCTGCTTCAATGCTGCTCATTCCTTTCGATAATATGATCAAATCATCAGCAAAAGCAACTAATTTAGTGTTTTTTCTTAATTTTATATTTAATAATGAGTTATATAAAATGATCCAAAACCCTGGAGCACAACACGAACCTTGAGGGCAACCTTTCGTTATTGTTTTTTCTTTGCAAATGTAATTTAGCTGAAGTTTTGCTTTCCTATTATTAAAATAATCCTTAGTTAGTTCGTAAAGGTTTTTTGGACAGTTGAACTCTTTTAAAGCGAAAATAATAGATGGCCACCAAGCAGCATCAAATGCACCTTTGACATCTAAGCTAGTTAATATAATTTCTTGTTTTGTGCCATACTGGAATCTATTTCTCTTTTAATAACATTATGGCATCAACGGTACTTGATTTAGGTTTAAATCCAAATTGATTAGAATTTAGGAGATTGTTTGAGTATAAATAATGCATTATTCTATTAATAAGTAATTTTTCCAAAATTTTTCCTCCAATATTTAATAAACCAATTGGTCTAAATTTTGAAATGTCGTCCTCATTTTCTTTCCCATATTTGATTATTGGAATGATTATAGATTTTTTCCAAATGTTAGGAAAAATTCCTCTTTTAAACATTCATTGTAGATAGCTGTTATAAAATTTGGTAATTTATTAAACATTCTGAATAAGATATTACAACTTATGCCATCTTCTCCTGGAGATTTGTTATTATTTAATTTATTCATAATATCTTTAATTTCTTGTATTGTAAAGTCAAAATCATTATCAGTTTGTAAATCTTCTTTAATATCCTGTTTAATTTTATAATGAAAGTTGTTTTCTATATTTAGATTGTCAAATGGAATTATATTTTCTAATAAATATTCTACTGTATTCTTCAAATTTTTGTAAATTGTCCGTCTTTTTTTGTATAGTATTTAAAGTAGAACAGTTTTAATTTTATTAGACGCCAATTTATAAACTATATCCCAAGGATTTAAAGAATTTTGTAGATTACATATATTTTTCCAAGATTGAATTTTCTCTCTGTTTATTTGTCTTAAGAATATTTTTTTATGATCTAAATATATATTTTTTCTTTATTCTCTGAGTTCTGCATTATTTTTGTTCTTTGAAATTTTCTTCTTAAAGCATTAACTTTTTCTCATTATTGTGAGTTCTAAATTCCACCATGGAACTGTTTTTGGAAATTGTTTTGTGTTTTTTGAAACTTTAAATGATTGTTTACAAGTGTAAATTAGGGTTTCTTGAAATTTTTCATAAATGTATTAAAATTTGTTGCGTTTTTAACTAAATTTGATAAATGTATATCTAATTCTTCTCAATTACGTATAATAATGCAATTAAAATTACTCCTAAAATTCATTATTAAATTATAATCAAAACTTTTGAAATTATTATTTAAAGCAATAAATTTAATTCTAGAAAATTTAAAAGCTGAATTAATTTGTCTTTTAATATTTAAATTAAAATTAATTAAGCTATGGTCTGAACCACTCTCTTTATCACTACACTTCCATTCTTGAATAAAATTATAAAGGTTGTTATTTGTTATAGTTAAATCAATTTTGCTTGAACCTCGATTATTAATAAATGTAGGAATATCATCTAAAGGATTAACAACATTCAAATCTTTAACTATTAGAAATTCTTCTAATTTTCGTCCTCTTGCGTTTTTCTTAACGTCTCCCCATAATGTTGATCTAGAATTACTGTCAATACAAAATAAACAACTAAATTTGTCTACAAAGTTACTAATTCTTTCCATTTTTTCTAAATCTACTATTATATCCATATTTATGTCAAAATACATACTGACCGCATAAAATTTAAAATTTAAATACAACATTTCTACTAATACACAATCTTTATCAGAGAGTTGTTTAATTATTACAGCGTCTATTAATTTATTATTTATTAAAATTGCTGCTCGAATTTTGTCATTATCAATGTGATAAATATGTATACTTTTGATACTCCAGCCATTTTATTGTTAATTAAATAGGGTTCTTGCAAAATACTAAATCGACCATATCTTCAAAATTACATTCATTATATTATTTGTTGCATTTCTGGAATGATTCATGTTAATTTGAATACATCTTAGGGTTTTAAAATTATTAATATTTAATTCGTTATTCATGAATGGTTTTAAGTAAAAAGTTAATACTGTGTCAATTGTTTATATCTCTTAATATTCATTATATAGCACAGACATTCCTTATCTAACGAAGAGTGATTAATATTTAAATTAGAATTTTTAGTGAATGTATTAAAATTGATGCAATTTATGCATTTATAGTTTATTTTGTAACAGAGCACTCATTAATTTTGTGTTGTTCACTGCATAAAGGACAACTTATCTCTTTAGAATTATGATTGAATTTGCAACAATTAAAACATCTCCTTATGGAGATATAATCCTCAATATTGCATATATTCCAGATTATCTTTAATTTTTTATTTAACAGTAATTTTCTTGTTTCAGAAGTTACTTCTACCACAAGATTGCGATTCCTTTTTTTGTCATTGAAAATAAATTTTGGGGAAAATTCTTCTGTTTTTAAATTTAAATCACTGTTTTGTTTAATTATAATATCATTCAAATTTTCTAAATTAGCTTCTTCTGGTATATTATAAATAA